>CAIGRB010137309.1:31093-71937 GCA_903798255.1 Fraxinus quadrangulata
TATGTATTAACTTCAATTTTGGGCTAAATTTGTAAAATATTGTTACAGGGACGAAAAATATATCAATATGGGCCTCGTTGGAAAGCTCATTTTTAATCATGTAAATTAGGCCCGAGAAAAAGTTATTTTGGATTAGTTAGACCCAAGATATTGAAGTTTATATAAGTTGTTATTATTAGTATTTAATTTAAATTAAATATCATCAACTTTTAAGATTGGCTCGCACGTGTGCTTTAGTTTGGATACAAACGAATTCTTATGTGACTTGTATTTTTATCCCAAGAAGTACAATGTCATGAAAACTCTACTTTTGACAAGGAATCTATCCATTTAAGTACAATACAACTCTATCACTTTGATTGTGATAGGTATTAAATATGTATTTTATACAAATTCAAGTACATGAGTCATAATATGATTTGTTTTATCAAGATTCAATTCCTATCCAAGTTTGGTACACATTTTTATCCCATCACAACTGTACTATGAATCAACTACTATTTTTTTAGTGTGCCAATGTCCTACAATTCACTACCATAGAATTTTACACAGTAGTTTTCATATAAAGCAGCTGTAAATTCTAAGTATATTTTTATTATCAAAAGCTCGTTTGATCAATCAAGGTAAAATACTTTTTGTTCAAGTTGTTTGTTTCCGTGTAATTTTATGTTCAATAATTTATGCATAAATTGCCAGTGGACCTTTGGGTTCCACCTAATGGAATGTGAACTCTTTTGGGTTCTTTATAATGAAATGTGAAATCCTTCGGGAATTCAAGGTATCTCGCTTGGTCATCGATATACTCCATAAAGAGAAATGTGATATGAATTGTCTATGTTATTGGTATATAATTGCGTATGAAAACTGTACGTATGTTACTGGGTGTTTTTAAAATACTCACTCCTATAAATTTTTACAGGCTAGATTGGATCAATTGGAGATGTGGCGGGATGGTGCAGCGGACTGTCAAGGGATTTCGACATACGAAAATATTAAGTTTCGCTGCCTTTAAATTTAGTAGTTTGTTATGTTCAATAACATTAATATTAAATTTATTTGTTGAGAATGTTTAAATTTTTTTTTTAAGACTCGATTTTATGATTTAAATTTAAATTTGTGGATGTTCTAATATTTTGTTTATTAAAGAATTTTATCGTTCTGTATTAAGTAAATAAAATTAATTTTTAATAATACCTCAAGATGTATGAAATTTTGGGACGTTACACCTCAAGCCATTCCTATACCCACGGGTGTTATGGAAATACTAGATGAAGATTGTACAACTAAATTTGGCCAAGGAATTGGCACTTGGCACTGGATTTGACGGTAGAGAAGAAGGAACACCAGTTTGCATGGGAGTTGGCACGGGATCTGACCGATGAGCAGGCTCTAAAGTTTGCTAAGATGCAGAATTTATTTTATTGGTACTTCTACGACAACGTGGTGCAGATACTACAAATAATCCCCGTAGCTTTTCATCTCTTTGAGTATCCTTAGTGTTTGATGTTCCAATATTTCAAATTTGAAATTAAGGATAAAGTCCATGAAATGTTATATATTAAGGACACAGTATAATTTTGATTTTTGTAAAAAAGTGAAAAAAGGAATACGTGCAAAATTATTATTCTTTATTTCAAACACGCTTTATTAGTTGATTTGAACAACAAAAATTAAAAGAAAATATTTTTAAGCATTTCCTACCAAACAAATAACCAGGACATTTTTTATTGGATGAAATGTTTGAAATAAAATGAGAACAAATTATGACACAATATTGCATGTAAACTGACAATTTGTGTTTCTGATATTGTCTTGTTTCATAGAGCTCCTAGCACGCACTCCCACGTCGCCCCTGTATGCTTACTTTGTCATTTGCGTAAATACGCATAGATGCAAAGTGCAGCTTACATCCAACACAGGGACAAATGCAGGGGGACTGGGCCGGGCCGTAGCCCAGTCCAGTCCCTAGCCCAGTTTATTTTTTTGGTAAAAAATAAAATTTCATGTATAATTTTATTTTTTTTATGTATTAGCACGACTTGTAATCTAATTTTGGATCTGTTCCTCATCCAACTGCAGGCGGCTTGCCACGCCTACTTTATGTCCCCCTAGTTTCTTGTGACGTATGATGTGTATGGACTTCATATAGTTTGTTTAACATCTATTTATCACTAATGCTTGAAATGTTTCATTGTTACGAAACAATGGCACCAAAGAGGAAATATGCACCTGTCGTAGATAAAGGAAAGGAAAAATCTATGGGATCTTCTTTGATGGCACGTACTTGTATTGATGAAGGAGAAATTCAAAGATTCGTTCATCAGAGCATTGTGCTAGGTTTGAAGACCGAAAACTATGGTAGGTTAGCATAACAGATTTCACTAATTTCGACATGGCCCATTGGTCCACAATGCGGGTTCGGAGAGATTCGTTGAGGCTTCACATCCTGTTTAACCATTACTCGTTAAGGAGTTCCTTACAAACTTCAATCATGACCTCAACACTCTCAGATCGGAGCACAATCATCATACATGGGTCAAAGACAAGTGAATATGTTTGGTCCCGAGGTGATCGATCACTATTATGGCTTGACTTGAGATAACATTGTCCTCATCTCGGGCGAGCATAATATGGATGAGGTGGCAAGATTTCATTATAGTACAGAGAGGGCGTGGCCACTTGCCACGAGGGAGTTTGAGCATAATAGGTTGACATAGTCTTTGGTCATCTTACATATGTTTGTAAGCTACAACATCGATCCCACATTGCATCGCACAAACATTAAAGATGTTCAAGCCCATTTTATGTATTATCGGCACATGGGAATAAGATAGACTTAGAGAGAGATATCTCTACTCTCATCATCGTTTAGCTGCAGAGACGGCGAGTCAGATTTCTGACGAGAGTGTTAGCTGCGGATACTGAGGCACCAATTGTGAGAAAAACAGCAGGTGTGAAATTACGTAGAGCACATGCACAAGGACAGCAGTTGGCCCTATAGGGCCAAGAGGTTGACACACCCATTCCTCCTTCTACAATAGAGTCTACAACAGACATGCAGATATTGAGGCGATGCTCTCTACAGTGATGGAGAACACAATATAGTCTCTCTACAGAAAGATATGAGCGATATACAGATCCATTTTCAAAGCAATAGTAGATTTTTATTTGTGGTTCGTGCCGACTACTATGCCTTTCGGATGGACATTCATCAACTCACTCGGTACACCTCCTCCTCCACAATCTACTAGACCATCTACTTCAGGGATGCTCATTCCATACTAGCCTCCACCATCATACTCACATTAGGGGAGTTCCTAGACCTAGACCTATCTTTTTGTCCCTTTTATTTTCTTATTTTGCTATATTTTTTAGTCATTGATGACAACGTATGATGTATGTTTGGGGTTGGAGTGTTATTGATGTTTTTACTGCTTTTGTGGGATTGTAGTGTCTTTAATGCTTTATTCTATACGTAAAAGAAGAAAAGTTTGATGAATTCCAAAAAGATTTCTTAACCTTGTTGGCTATGATGATATATTTTGAATTGCTTGTGGACTTCTAAATTGTTAATACGTTATATGTTTAGATTATTTGATGCGTATCCTCGTGAAACTTGATATATATTGTGCAAGTGAATTGAGCTACGCATTTTAAATTTCTGAGTTGATTCATAACATGAATATGTTGAAATAGTTGAATTTAGAATGTTAAACCCGAAATGTTATCATATTATGGAACCTCGAGACCATTTGAAAATGCAGTTTTGGGGTGATTGAGTCAATGTAGGAAGACATTTATACGAATGTTGATTCCATGAATGAAAAACTCATGTGGGTTGTATTAGGACAATAGAATGAAATTAGGTAGGAATCTTTTGTTAGAAGTTTCATTTTGAGAATAAGTGTTGTAATAAGGGACATTACAACATAAAAGGTGGGAAGAAGCTACCATGATTCATGAATAAAGGCTACCACATAAAAGATCCCAATGAGGATACATGATGAAAAATCTCAAAAGAAAACTCAAAAGGGATCAAAGCTAATGCATTAAACAAAATATGCCAAGTAAATTTTGAAAAAAAAAATGTAAATGAATGAAATGAAAGATGCACTATATGCATAATTAAGTCTAAAATACTTATTTGAGAGAATTAGAACTATATGCATAATTAAGTCTAAAATACTTATTTGAGAGAATTAGACTTTTAGAAAAAGAATATTATGCTAGTTGAGTCTTGAAGGTTGAAACAATTAAAATATAGAAAATCCTCATTTGCTGAGATATAGACTTGCATTGGTGAAATATAACCAATCGAAAGAGAGAAAGGAGTTAGTGATATGAATTCAACCTTATAATACACCCCGAAAGAGAGAATAAAGAACAAGTTTGGGTATGCATCTTACGAGTTAAGAAATGACATATTTGACCATTGTGGGTCGAGAATTGAATTTACTTGTAAATTTATGATGTTTTGACTTGATTCTTCAAAACTCACATTGATTTGTCATTGGATAAGTAGAATTTCATCTTGATGTAGTGAATTGGAAACTTTATAAGATTAACATGAAATTCTAAAACTGAAGTGAAACACCAAGCTGTCTGGTTATTTTTTAATTTGCATGTATGTATGTTGAGATAAGTATATGATTTTGTTCGAGAAGAAACAAATGTTCAAGTTTGAGAATATTATAAGCATATTCTATACATTTATCTAGGCCGTTGAACATGGATATTTGGAAATACTTTTAGAAAATCATTGCTTAATCTTGTGTAAATATTGTTGTTTAGGCAAAACTTGATGTTAGACGAGCTTTTGGAGAAAATAAACAAAACGGCACTAAAAGGATGGATTTTGTGCATACTTCTGAGAATGGGGACCAACTTGATACAAACTGAAAGATCAAGGCTTGGATAGCTACTACAACAGAGTTGGGAAATCAGGGATCAAATTGTACAACACTCAAAGTTTAGCCATGTGATTGCAGGGCAATAGCTCATATGATAACAAGGGCACGTTTGATATAAGGAGTTCATAACACGGTAATGCCATGCAATCGCATCGCACTAGGGTATACCATGCGATTGCATGGTTTTAAATCTTGTGTGAAGATTCTGTTTCTTTTTTGCTTCGTCCAAGTTTTGGAGAATAATTTTGGAAGATTTAACCTTCTTTGGGCCTTCAATTTCAATATCCTTGATTCGAAAATGTGGAGAATATGGCTAGGAAGGGATTTAGTGCAAACAAGATTAAAAGATTGAAGATTAAGGGTTGGGATTGAAGATTAAAAGTGCGAAATTTATTCAACATCTATTCCTGCAATTATATTTTTCGGACTATAAATTTCCAAATCTTTTGTTGTAATTTCATTATTGAGATGCTAGGCTTAATATATTAGTGTTGGATGATGACAAAATCATTATTTTACCATTTTAGTTCAATTACCATTTCTTTAGATGATTTGTGTCATTGATTGTTATTGCATGCTTTTGGGTAATTTGAATCCTTGATCGCCATTTATAAAATACGTTGCTTATTTAATTTTTGGGAGGTTCGAAGTAGGTTAAAAGCGATTGTAATAATAAAGATAAGGCTCAATAAATTTTAAAAATAATAGTTTATGATTTATACAATCAAATATGTAATCATGTAATTGAATGCATTGCTTCTCATGTGAATTCAAAATAGGTATATTTCGAGTTGTGCTTAAGAATGGGTTTGGCTTCCCTCAAGAGAGATGGTTTAATGAAATTGAATTATCGACCGTCAATTACTCACAAAAACTACTAGAGAATTGGAATGAGAGAATAACGGGTGGAGCTAGAATCTCAAGACACTTCTCATTCATATTTTTTACTTGCATTTAAATATTAATTAAAAATATATATCAGTTCTTAACAAACACAAACATCAAAAATATGTCTCATTTCGATTACATTCATGTTTGATATCGAATAAATTCAATTCAACTTGGAATCTATTAGTCGTAGGACAATATTTCTATTCATAACTCTTACTTGTCAACGATCTCATACTCTTGCGAAATTTCATAGAACAATGTTCAAAGATAAGTATTTCTTTAAAAATATTTTTCCTTTGGTCTATAGTCAGAGTGTAATGAAAACGTATTATATTTGCAATTAATGGTACTACTTTTTTTGCTATTGGTCAGGGTTTAAATGTATATTCTTAAAAAAGTAAGTAAATATGGTTCTTTTGCGCAAGTAGATTGCTACTTTTGTTTTCTTTCAAGGAAAGAGAACAAAAAAGAAATGTGCTGCTTCTGTGCCATTATTCTAGAGTTCTTGTACTTTCAAAAAGTAGTAGATGTGCAAAACATGTGCAACTTTTATGCTATTGGTCTAGGGTTCATTGGTTCTAAAAATGGAAAAAGTACAAAATATATGTTTCTTTTTTTTTTTTAAGATCTAAAAAACTATTTCGTTTTCAATGGAAAACGTTTTCAGGTCCAAGATTTAAACTGATATTAATTCAACCCAACTTCCACCATTTCTGACAAGAATAGATAAAAACTTAACTCACAATTGTCAATACATAGAATCCATATTTAAGAAAAGTTTGCATTGATTTGCTACTTATGTCTCAAACCATAGCAATGTTTAAACAAGAGAAGAGAGGGCAATATTGCGAACCGAGCTCCATATATTTAACATCCTTGCTCGATATAAAGTTAATTATTTTTTAAAATCATGGATTACGCAAAATTTTCATCCCAATGAAAGTCTTCCCATTCCATAAGCCGGTATTTTTGAGTTTTCGAGGGCCCGAAGTGTAGTCTTTATCATTTGAACTTACTATAACTAGTTACTCAACTCTATTTTGCAAGAAAAAAATATTATTGTTTTTCTCCCCATTTTAAAGTGAAATTAATGATAGATTAGTAGGTAATAACAAACTTTTTATTCACCTAATCGGTTGGAAGGTTATGACACAATTCTTCTTGGCCTACTTCCTCGGGAAGAAGGACTACAAATGAATCTTGTGATTTATCTTCCTTATTATTGTCTTCATTGCAATTGCCGATTCCATTTTCATCGACATTAACGTTATTGCCATTTCCATTGCTACTGCTTCCGTTGCTAAAGTTAATACTAAATTCCATGTTAATTGTTAGGCAATTGTTCGTGCGAAATTCGCAAATGCACAACATCTTTGACAAGTAATAATGTGACGAGAAAGAATGTCGTCCCATGAAGAATAAACTTTAAAAATTGAATTATATCAATTCATTATCAAAATCAATTGTAACTAACAAAAGAGATTTATATTTATTATATCTAAATTATCTACTAATTAACTAGTATGATTTTAAACTAAAATATGAGAGATATTTGTTAGAATTCTGAATCTATTTATTATTATCTTATTTTCAATTCTCAACCTACGTACGTAATTTAGTGTGCTTTGTGTATTCGTGCAGTCGATAATCCAATTTTATTTAACTGTATCTCCTAATGTAAGTTAAACATATTCTAAACACGATTCGGTCACGTTCTTATTCCGAATTCATATGCAAAATAATGCATTCAATTATAGATTATCTATATGATTGCACGGATCATGCATGTTATTTCCCACACCTATTGTCCATGTGTTGAAGTTGCAAAATTTTAAATCTATTGTAAATCTCCTAAAACTACAACAAGCAATTAGTTGCCTAATTGGTGATCAAACAATTAAATAATTCAACAAAGCATACAAGATCAATCAAGAACATAAAATAACTTTAACAACTTTATCTTTTAATTAAAAAAACAATAATATGGTTCATATTCATTTCAACACAAAATAAATCTAGCCTAGCATGTTTCTAAAGATAAAACAATAAATAAAACTAAAGATCGTCACCCGAAATTTATAAATATAAGAAGGAGGTGTGAAATTTATTTTTTGTTTTTGAACTTTAATCCCAAGATTTGATTCTTCAAGTTCTTGATGCTTCTTGATTTGGATTCATTGCTAGATTTGTTTTCCTCTCTACTAATGATGAATTAGCTCATTGTTATTGAAAGTTTTATGATATGAATTGATATGAGAGGTGATAGAGATCTCTTGAATGTTAGCCCGTGTTCATACTTATACTGGCCAAAAATTAGGTCATGGTTGCGTAAAAATTGATTTTTAAAAAAGTTTTAATCGCAAAAGGAAAGCTATCAAGTTCGGTAGGAATTGGCCCATTTTCAAACATGGACATATTTGTTGCTCGTGCATGGGCAAAGCTATTCGGCCTCCAGTTTGGAAAAAGTGAGCCTTGCTCAGGCAAAGAATTTAGCATGGAGTAAAAATTTCTGCTGTTATTCATTTTGGTCCCCAATTTTTCTCCTTCGTTCAATTTGAGTCCTTTTCACATGCAATTTTCATTATTTGGCTTCTAATCTTTTCCAATTGATCTATGATCTTCAATCATCATGTTATAGTTCGAATCAGCTATTAAATATTTGCAATTTGATCACCCAAACTAATTTAGAAATTATTCTTTTCACCTATTTTCGTTCCTTTCTTCCAATTATACTTCAATTCATTGAGTTTTACTAACAAACAATAAATATACGAGAATATGCCATAATTAATCATAAGAACTCCTAAATGTCTACATTTAAAGGCTTAGATAAATGTACAGCAGCATCTGGCCTATTTCTTCTCCCTGCATGCCAGTGAAATTGCACCTGCATATTCCAATACAATTTCTGTCAGGTAATAATATTTAAGAGATGAACAAAATCCATCATTATAGTATTTAACCCAGAGCGGTAAGCTAGAGGAATGGTTTCTTCTATAATTGCATTGCAGTTGCTCCATTTCTAGAAGTTCATTGGACAGAGGTCTGAGGCAATTCCTAATACTCAAGTCCTATCTCATCATGCTCAATGCCTTTTGTCTTGTCTTGTAATAACCAAGAAGAAATACATTAAAATGTTGGAAAATAATATATTAAAACAATATATTTAATTTGACGTAAATTCATAGGTATTAAGTCTAGTCAATTCCATAGTTAATTTGTATTTGAATTTGTTCAATTCCACGATCAATTTATGGTTACAAATTCATTCATGACTATTGTAACATTATTTGTGTTAAAGACAAAATTAACTAAGAATTTGAAACCTCCCTCATTCTAGTATTATTTAAGGAGGTGTTCTCCTCTTTATTCTTCACACCAAAAAATTTTGAGAATTCTTTCTTCACTCTAAATTTCTCTCTTTTTTTTGTTTCAAGAGTTTAGTTCTTAGTAACTTAGATGGTTTAGTTCTTTGTTCTAACTTGGTGATAGAAATGTGAGCATTCTTAGTTCGTATAAAGTAGCGACGAGACGCTAGTCAGCTACTTTCAATAGTTGTATTCTGTGAGACGGACGCCACCAATCCTCTTACACCCCAGTGTTGGGGGAATCTATTTTAAAGAAACTATGTGAGTCTCTGTTTATTTTAAGACCGCGACTACCTCAACAACTATTTCTTTTAATTTTTAATATGCTACTCTATTTATTGTAATGTTTCCTTACATTATTTTATTTATACAATTCCAGCAGTATTTGTAATTTCCTTTTTGTATTTTTCCTAACATAAAATGATGAGGAAACATTTTAATTTCATATTTGGAAATAACATGCATGTGTATGATTAATAAAAAAAAAATACAAAATCTAACTATACATTCTCCAAAAAAATACTATAAAAAATCTATTCTCCCATACAAATAAAACTCAAACATGAATAATGTTATCTAACACTAGTGGTGCTAAAATATCCATTTTACGTGACATTATGTGAGATAAAATTGAATGCGAAATTTTATGATTCATTTACTTGGACTTTTAGTTTAATAATACTCAATTTTACCTACAATGGTATTGTAACACCAGTAATGTTGAAAAGTATTACACTCGAACAAATCCTCAATGTTCAAAATTCATTCATTTTAACACAGCTAACAGACACGTGTATTAACAATTCGTCCGAGAAAAGCAAAAGATGACGTCTAAACAGACTAAATGTTCTCAACTTTTATAATTTTACGATAATGCCTCGATGAGCCAATATTCGTCCAAAAGTGAAAATTTCAATAATTTGACAACTTTTGAACCAGGAGTCTTTTACATTTCAAAGAAGCGACCATTGTCAGGAATTAGAATTTTAAAATTGCTAATAAACTAGACGTGATCCCTTAAATAGTTTTAGTTTCAAATTATGATATACCTAATTGATAAAGATAAATTGCTTCATTTTTGGTGCCATTCAAGCTCGACCCAGTAAAAAAGAGCTCCTAGAACAACTGAATTTGGGTTCAAAAACCCATCAATAACACCACAGCTACACCAGAATTGATAAAGCAAAGAAGAACTCCGAAATAACTAAAGAATCTTCCACCACATAGAAACCTTACAAGGTTGTCATGCCAAGGGGCAGCTGACCTCAAATAAAGCGATATATTACGGTAAGACTATTAGAATTACATTAACTGCGAAGAATAAAACAAGCACGAACATTCGATTTACAAAGTTTTGAAGAAGGGATCCATGCCTTTCATACGATGCAGGCATGGACCCTATGCTATTAGCAAGATTTCACCACCTGAACCTGACAAAATAAAGCAAAGAAGACGCTAAAAAATTAACGTTCGTGAGAACAAAACATTATGAACGTATTTGCGTAAGCTTAATGTGTTTACTAAAAGTAAATTAGCAAGTCTTGAAATAAATATTTTTCTTATAGCTTAATGTAAGAAATAGAAAGTTACTTATTTTGATAGTAATGTAAGAGTTACTTTGAAACTAAGTAGCTACTACTTAAAAAAGTAAGTTGCTTTTTTGAAGTTTAGCCAAGCATGCTCATGGTTGTACATTAGGAAAAAGAAAAGCAAGGGGAATTACTTTGATCGAAAATATCAGCTGCAAACTGAAGCAGTGAGTCCATCTCTTCAGCCATCCTCGAGACCCTCTCCGCCTCCTTGACAGCTTCTGCTGCGACAAAAGATTTGTTTTCTGCTTCTGCAATTTTATAGGCAGCAGAAACTGCAGCTTCTTCCACTGTATCCCCAAGATGTCCAATGCTCTGTGCCTGTCTCGGTAGTGAGTTCTGCCTTGTAGTAGGGGTTCTAATGTCAAGCACGACATCTGTTTTCATTTTGAAGCAATTCTGTACCTGTTTTTCAAATTTTAAAATAAAGATTAGAATAGGAAAATATCTCTTTCCAATCTTAGTTTTTGGATATCAAAGGTTAATGTAACTCCCGACTTGAGACAACAAAAAGACCGAATAAATTTTTGAATCTCAAAGGGGCCTGAGAGAGCTCAAGTACAGCCAAAACCATTAGGAGGCATCATCCAACTGACCCAGAAAACTGGATAATTCGAACACAAAAGTTGATATTTGAGAAAAGAAATGCGCGCGGACAAAAGGAGAAATTAAAAAAAGAATCTCAACCAACTTATTTAGGAAGGTCATTCAAAAGATGCAACTTTTGAAGTGTATCAAAAACAGAAAAAAGAGACCACTAGTTAAATTTTCAGCCACTACAAGCAGATTATCCAGGAGTTGCACAGCCATTGGCTATCATCTAAAGCATCAGCACAGTAGCAAAGAGGAACAAAAGGTGGCAACAAGGTTATAGAAGGTTCTATACATAGAAGATACAGAAGGCTGATGTCCATTAATTCTTTGTAATGCTTCAAACCACCACTTTCCATAGAACCAATTGTTCTAATCCAAAACTCTTACCGTCTACAAATCAAACTTGTTGGGAGCTATCACTTCATTCAAATGAAGATCTTAACAGGGCCTTACATATAATTATAGGAAATTTTATTGTTAGAAACAGCAGAGAACTGTCAACAACTCAATGGCAGTTATTCAAGGCATGGATTCATCTAAAAGACTTTTTTTAAAAAAATCACAGCAATAAACTGGAAACAGGTTGTACACAACACTGAACAGGAAGTAATTAAAGTTGATCTGCAAACAAAGATGAACTGCATTGTGATATGACCCCAAGGGCAAAATGGACAGATCAAGCAAAAGGGCATAAATGGATATTCAAGCAAATTCACGTCGAGAACTTCTGCACCAATTCACAATAAATAGGGGGTGGGGTGGGGTGGGGTGGGTCGAGAGCTCATTTAGGCATTGAGTAATTGGAGAATTGTTGGGAGAGTCCAGGCATCTGAATGCCTTGGAATGTGTACGTCATTTTCTGCATAATTTCTGATCTTACTTCTTCAATTCACTACCTCTTATATGCAAAATACAAAAATACGGTTTATGTTCTTCAATTATTGAGTTCAATTACCAAGAAATTCAGAGGGTTCTACCAAAATGGTATCAGAGAATCCATTGGAAACCAAGTCACATAAGGAAAAAGAATTAGAAGGTCGATTGGACAAGGTTGAAGAAATGATGGAGGTAATCAAAATTGAATTGCAATCAGGGTTAGAGGCAGTTCATTTCATTTCATATACGTATAATTTCTGTTCTTACTTCTTCAATTCAGTACTCATATATACAAAATACAAAAATACAGTTTATGTTCTTCAATTATTGAATTCAATTACCACCAAAATGGTGTCAAAGCAATCATTCTGGAAATTAGGTAAAAGAATTAGAAGGTCGATTGGAACACGTTGAAGAAAGGATGGAGGCAGTCAAAATTGAATTGCAGTCATGGTTAGAAACGGTGAGATCTAAATTTCGCTAGGTACATGATGTGTTGGAGAAGAAAATGTCTTTTATTATGGAGAAAATGAATTTTATGATGAATAAGGGTGTGTTTGAGCCACATTATTTTGGAAGAATGTATTTTGGAATAGTAGATTGATGGAGAATGTCTAGTTGAAAAATGAGGAAAAGTTATTGATGTGATAGAAAATATTATTTTATTGAAGATTGTGTGGTTAAAAATAATTAGAAAAATGAGAACGAAAAAAAATAATGTGGCTCAAACAGGGACTAAATGTTAGAATCAAGAACGGCACAGGAAGGAGGAGTACCGCCAACCATGGGAAAGAAGTGTAGTGCCCTTGAAGATACTTACAGTGTCGGATAAGAGGGTCATTGGAGAACACTTTGGAAGGGAATCTTTTTCATGTGCTACAACCAGAAACTAGGGCTGAGGTTGTTGAGTTACAGCCCAATGGATTAGCCCGAATAAGGGAGGACATCAATACTTCTCATAAGCATGCCCAGGTAATTCCCAGACCATTTCAGTTGAAAGCCCACAACAATTCTAATAACTCGAATCCTCTAACTTCAACTCCCACATCAGTCGGTAATTCATCTCTCAAACCCATCTCAACTCCCAAACCACAAAATTCCACCAAACAATTAAATGAGGCAGAGTTGCAGTTTACAATAGAGTAGGAACTTTCTATCCGGTGAGATGAATTGATTGGACAGAACAAGGAATTGCAGAATTTGATTATCAACAAAGTGGTCGGCAAAATCAACAGTTTCGAATTCAAAGCAGATGACTACAGTCGTAATCAGCCCCTTCAATCCATATACCCGCTCTAATTGATCCGAAACCACCTGATCCACATAACCCTTCAACCTGCAAACCCCTCACCAATTGGGAGTTCCTGCTCAAGCATGGAAAGGGGTTTTGCTGCCGATGCAAAGGAAATAATTTGTCACCTGTCGTTGCAGGGAAAAGAGCTTCCAGTCTAGGTGGTCAGCAATAATGTGGAAGAATCAGGTTTAGCGAGAGCAAACGAAAGGGATGGCGCAGCCACAACCCAAATTCGTGAAAAGATAGAGCTAGGGGTCAGAAGAGAGTCAAATTATTGAGGAGAGCAACAAAGATCATGGTGTTTTAATAATGTAACTGCTCGATCAAAACATCAGTAGGTCAGCCGCTAATCCTACACATCTATTACATATATTTGATTATGACAGACCAGTAGAGCACGCACTGCCTCCAGCCAAAATGCCATTACAGTTGCCTGATAGTCATTCTCGACATGTTGGATAAGCTCGAGATCAGTGCATTGCTTCATGAAATTGGTTTTGGGCTCGCTAACAAATTGTATGTGGATCCCCTGTTTTTAGGTCCTATTATGGATTTAGAGTCTAGCAAAAATTACCAGTTCTTGAATGACTAGTTGAGCCCTATGCGACATAAAATGAAAATGGAGGCACGTGCACACCATCAAAAAGTGGATGTTGAAGTTGGCAAACCAGACTTTCAACTTGAGACAAGGTGAAGTTTTGGACGTGGGATAATGATAGGACCCCAAGGGCAAATGGACAGATCAAGCAAAAGGGCATATGTGGATATTGAAGCATATTCACATGGGAAAGTTTAGCGCCAGCTCATGATAAATATGGGGTAGAGAGTTCATTTCGGACACTGAGTAATTGGAGAATTGTTGGGAGAGTCCAGGCATCTCAAATGCCTTGGAATACGTAATTCATTTCATTTAATTCTGTGTAATTTCTGTTCTTACTTTTTTAATTCAGTACTCATGTATACACAAGTTCAATACAAAAATACAGTTTATGTTTTTCATTTATTGAGTTTAATTACCATCAAAATCAGAGGGTTCTACCACTTGCAACATTCAATCTGCAAACTAGCACTGCACATCTATGTATACAGTAGAATAAAGAACTAGTGATAATTGCTAAGATACAAAATTCACCTTTTCAAGTTTGTCCTGTTGCACAAGCCTTCTTAATCTAGAACTCAATAGCCTTTTGAAATTTTGGGGCACCTCATTTCTTTGCTGCATAAAATATCACCAAAAACTGAATAAAAATTTTTTTCCTTCAATTCGAGAAAAATAAGATGACCATGAAACATTGTTATAACACCGGATACTGAAAAATCAAACAACAATTTATTCACTATATCTACTGTATACAAGAACAATAACTTCAACCAAAAGACTGACACTGTTTTATCAAAAAAAAGCTTCAGCGTCTTCAAGTTTGCAAAAGTACAAAGGAATCAAATTCCCAACGATATATGCCATATTTTCAAGTTATTAACTTACACTGTTATCAGCAATTTCCCGTAAAACCTCAACTTCCAATCCATGGTTCTACCATTATATTTCACAACCAGTAGATGAGGTATTGCACAAATTGAAGGACTTGAAATTGAAAAATGCATAGAATTTTGATGTTTCAAATATTAGGTCTCCCTTAATGAAAGACCACGATTGCACTTGAAACAAATTTATAAAGAGGAGGCATGTTAGGCTATCAATTACGATATGTTTGACATGGCTTTTGAAAAGTCAAAAAGAGCTTTTAAACCAAAAGTTGCTTTTAGACCCGTTTGGCTAATTTTATGAAAGTGCATCTTCTAATTAGAAAAGTTTTTAGAGGAAGTTGGTCAAATGTAACTCCTTCTAAAAGCACTTTTGGAATAGGAAGCTATTTTAAAAATTAGTATCTAAAACAAAAATTAAAGTAGCTTTCTCTAAAAGCTCATCTACAAAAAGCGAAATCAAAAATAAAAATCGTGTCAAACGAGTCCTTAGTGTCAAAAGGGAGAACAAACAAATAAATGTGCATTTTTATAAAAATCACATGAAAGGAAAAAATGCAGTACCAAAGAAAATCTTGGAGAAACTTCTATAATAATAATAATAATAATAATAATAAGTAGTAGTTGGTTTCAGGTAATGCCCATCAATAATAATAATAATAATAATAAGTAGTTGTAGAAGTAGTAGTTGGTTTCAGGTAATGCCCATCATGCGAATGTTTGTGCCAACACAGGTTTCCAGAAAGAGAGAGAAAGGAAAAGAAATCACGCGTATACTAAAGAAAATGGAAAAATAATCGTGTCTCTTTGTAAGCCAATAAAACACATACAGTCAAAATCAAGACAAACATCAAGGAGATCCAGTCCCCTTACGAAACTTTCACTATTGGGTTAGCCATACACTTCACATATTTCTAGGGATTCACATAGCATCATCAAATGATTTTTCCTTTTGGAAGATACATGTGCGAAACAATCAACCTATTGATATTCGGAAGACCCAATGGATTCTTCCAATTTATCATTTCTTTTTAGAAGTGTGAACAAAAGTATTTGTGACGGTCAAAACCTAGGCTCATTACAAGGACATGTCAAAGGCATAAGCAAGATGGTTAGGAAACATGAAGATAGTGGTAGTTACACTGCACAAGTAAAGGAAACAACTTCGATGCCCACTCAAACACTAGGGCCCTGAAAGAGTTCACTCCTAAAACAAAATTATTTCCCCTTCTCCCCACTCCCAATGTGACTTATCATTAAAAAAGTAGAAATTAACTAATGATGGTATAACATTTCACCAGACCTCAATAAAATTAGCAATTGTATTAGAATCTGATCCATTTGGCTCTTTAAGGGTCGAAAGTGCTTCATATATCATTGCATTGTACCTGAAAAACAAAACAGTGATGCTATTTATCAAAAAAGAGATAAACGAGACAATTAAATTAATTATAAACAACAGTGCTCAACCTCGTCCAACCATACCCTAATCACACTACCTTCGCCAAAGCTACTTAATGGACACCATACTGCAATCCTGTATCACCACTACCACATAACCACAACTGCTACAGCTATTTAACCCCCATAACCGTCAAAACAGTCCACCCACTCCTGCTATCACAAGCACCTCAACCACAAATATACATCTCAACTTCTTCTGCCACCAAGTTCACAGTGTCCACCCCCTCACTCAGCAACCAAAACATCCACATCCCTGATCTCCAGTCCCCCTTCCCCCATCCTTCAAATAAGAAAAACAAGAAATATAGAGGGCCCACCTCTTTTTGTTCAGACACTTCCCTACCAACCACCAATCTAGGCTTTTAATATCAAATGCTAGGTCTACTCTCTGGTGATCTGTCTCAATCATATACTATCATTTGATGGGAATAAGGTAGACTCCCTTAAGGATTTAACTTATGATTTAATAATTGAATTTCACTTTCTTTTCTCATATGTATCTCCGCGCCGTGAAACCACATTGATTGAGAACAGCTGATAAAATAATAACCCCAAATATAGGTGGAAACGTATGGTACAAATGTAATGATTTAGGGTGTGTTTGATGGATATTATTGAGAAAAGAATGTATTTTAAATAGTGATATGATGGGAAATATGTGGTTGAAAAGTAAGAAAAATTATTGATGTGATGTAAAATATTATTTTATTGAAAAATGAGTGGTTGAAAATAAGTTTTGAAAAAATATATTTTTCGAGAATGTGCGTCAAACAGGAGTTTAGTTAAACCAATCTGATGCCATATTTAGAAATTATCATTGGAGGCAGAATTTTGCCTCCAAATTTTATTGTTTCTCTTGGCTTACCGAGGGAAATTAGAAAAAGCACAAGCATTGTATGCACACATAAAATACAGTTATGTTGTTTATGAAAAAAATGATAATAAAAACGTCACTTCCATCACAGATTTAAGTCACTGTCCACCATTCTTAACTATGCCGCCTGTCAAAGGCTTTCATATCTTGAACATAAAGCTGCAAAAGATTCCGTTCAAAAGGAAACCTGAGCGCACACTTTCATGGGACAACCATGTAGCTATGGCCTATGGTAGACGGAAACAGTGAGAGAAGTATATACATCGGTGAAATCAATGACCACAGAACAGAACAAGACAAGTACAAGAATTCACAATCTATTATGAATTTCGACAATTGATCATCGTTGGATCTGTTCTGTTTTGATCATGACTTTCTTGTTGGAATCCAGTTCTTTGCAACTCCTTACAACTATATAGGATGCTGGAACCAGGATTGGATTGCTATTGACATGCAACTGGAGATCCAAATAATGTATCTAATCAAATTGAAAACATTTGGTTTCAGTGCATTACCCTCGAAGCGTGTTTTAACAAAATCCTTGATCTAAATCACAACCGAAAGCGTCAAACCTTCTTCAATGTCCTTCCGAGAACAAATTGCACTAGCATAGGCACTATATTAAAACAAGAATGCACATATGTCCTTGCAAGAACTAATTTCATTGGCGTAAGGGCGATATAGTAAAACCAGAATGCACATATGAAATTTTGAATTAAGAGAATAAATAAATAACCCCTCTCTCTCTCTCCCCCCTCCCTCCCCTCACCAACCATAATACGGAATCAATGTTACTGGAGAGATTATTTTTTAATTTTTTTTGTCATCTCAATTCAAAATAATTCATGTGTATTGATATAGCACCAACACGCTAGTGCAGTTTGTTCTTGAAGGACATCAAAGAAAGTTTGAGGCTATAGATTCCAATGTAGATCAAGAATTTTGTTAAAGCATACTTCGAGGGTAAGGCACAAAACTCCAATGTTTTTAGTTCGATTATACAATGTTTTGAAGTCCTGTTGCATGTCAATAGCAATCCGATCCTAGTTTTTCCTCATTCAGGCATCCCATATCATCATTTGGAGGTGCATACAACCAGATTACAACATCTCTGTGCAAAAATTTCTGCCTCTTCCCAAGGTTTGCAGTATAAACAACTTATTGACCCAGAAAAAGAACAAAGAAAACCTATTTTTTCACTTCTGTTATGCTTTCATTTAGCTTTTTATTTCGGGATTAAGCAAAAAATCATCGTCTAAAAGATCACCACAGAAAGATATCACTTCTTAGTAAGATAAACATATAATGTACAATATCTAGCAGCAAAGGAAAAATGATTTACCTTGACGCATTATTCGCTTCTGGTAAGAGCCTCGAAGAATCTTCCATAACTACATCTGTTGAAGCATGCTGTGACATTGGAGTAACAGAAATCGGGTTATGTGCATTGGGCAACAGAATAGTAGGAGTATCAGCAGGACTGGCCTTCGCCTTGGTTGTCTTTGACTTATCTCTCGACCCTAGGCCATTGGCAACACTTAAATTCCGCCATTTATCCTAATAAAGCAAAACAGCACCATAGTCAGCCTTGCATTATTTTTTGGTTCTTTTGTTTATTAAGGGCATGGGCTTGGTCAGTGATTCAGGATGCTAAAGACCAAAAAATTCTGTCAATTTTAAATCCACCCCAGGAAAATGGTCATCAACTTATCTTACACACGATATAACAGCAAATGCGTTGGAAGCTGAAGACAAAATTTGTATTTCCAATTAAATCAATGGATGCTGAGATGATACTCTCTGAAACCATGAACATTATGCTTCCTGAAATT
Source organism: Fraxinus quadrangulata (assembly GCA_903798255.1). Classification (NCBI taxonomy): domain Eukaryota; kingdom Viridiplantae; phylum Streptophyta; class Magnoliopsida; order Lamiales; family Oleaceae; genus Fraxinus; species Fraxinus quadrangulata. The sequence continues at coordinate 50,271 of CAIGRB010137309.1, forward strand.
TGATTTAATGTTGCATATCTCGACTGAAACTACATATTCGGAAAAACTGATTTTCAATTTTGTCAGAATAATTCGAGTGTTTGTCGCCCAGGATCAACCCAGACTGCCCAATAATAATTAACAAGCAACAATAAACAATAAACAAAGTAAGAAAACAAGTAACTTGTTAAAATTTGTGCGCGTGTTTTAATTTTTGCAATTTAACATAATAATATACACACAGTCATAGAGTTACGTATATATAAATATAATTTTCGTACATACATAGGCATATGTTTATAATTATAGTGACCTTGAGATCAATGTTGGAACGAGAAAAGAGGAGGTGGTTGAACTCGGGGTCTCTTTGAATGTTCTTCCACTTTCCGGCACCGTGCTTGGCAACGCCGGCGCGCAGGGCTTCTTCTTCCTCAGAAGTCCACTTCTGCTTTGGATTCCCCATCGCTTTGCTAATTCCACAACTAATCTCCGCGGCTGCTCAAATTCTGTGAATCCTCCTCTAGTTTTCTTTGGAAAGGTTTGGAATTTGACTATATAACAAGCACTGCGGCGCCGTTACTAATAAGGATTATTTGGCTAAGCCTAATTTAGTTCATATTACTTTTTAAAATATGTATTAAAAATTTTTATTTAGAAAGTAAGCCCTTATTTTGACGACCAAAAATTCTTTTTTCTAACTACTTATTTTTAATTAAACATTCACACAATAAAATATTTTATACATAAATTTAAAATTATTTTTTAATTTTTAATCACACATTCTCCTAAAAATTATTATTTAAAATTTTATTTTTTTCGGATAATAATTATTTTTGCGTTTTGCTTTATTATCTGCAATTTTAGGTACTTAAAATAGTTGTTTATTTAGAACTCCTTGTAACATTTTTAAAATATTTATAAAAAGCATTTTATATATAATATAAAGTATCTTTTAAGTCTCTGATTGTCTATCATTTCTCAATAAAAATAAATTTTGAATAATAAATTTTTAGAGAATGTGTGATTAGAAAATATAAAAAAAATTGAGTTTACGTACAAAATATTTTATTGTAAGAATATGCATGCAGTTGCAAATGAGTTTGAGAGGGGAAAAAAAGAGTTTTAAAATAACAGTAAACAAATAGGATCTAAATTTAGAGAGTAATTTTTTATACATTCCAACAATGTTCTCTACTTTGACTAATTATTTTGTTTTTTCCAATGAACATTTATTGATTTCTTCTTATTTCTTATTTAATATAATTTTTTTATATGATTATGGCCAATAAATTCAAATGTGATTTAAATGGTAGAGTATTAAAATTTGTAATTTATTAACTGCAACTATTGTTGATTAAAAATAGAGAGTCGGACTCATTCTTTATTTTAAAATTTTAAAATAAAAAATATCTTGGAATATATTGCTTTGACCATACATTTGGAGTGTGTTTGGTGCATATTAAAATGAGAGAATGCATTTATTTTGAAGTGATGTGATGAAGAATATGTTATTGAAAAAAAAAGGAAAAATATCTACACATAGACAGGTTGTGATGAAAAATATTATTTTATTGAAAAATTTATGATTAAAAATTAGTAAAAATTTGAGAATGAAAAAATTAATGGGACTCAGGGGCTTGATGATACACATATATTTATTTGCATGTTAAATATACTTTTTAACTCATATTCTAGAAACTAGAGATGTAATTTGCATAATACCTCATTTGCCTATTTCCTGGAATCACCAATTCATTGCAGAATAAAATATCTTTGTCATTTTTCCTCTTAAAATGACGAATTTACTTTCCTCTTCATATAAAAATAAAGAAGGAAAAAGTACATAAATAACTACATTCATAATTCCAAAATTTTCAAAAAGTTCAAACGAGTTCTAATTAAAAAACATTTATCTTCTCCAAATCCTATCCATCTGCACCACCATCACCTATTATAACTTAAAATTGATTATTGCTAAATTATTATCACAAACTCTTGAAATAAAAAAAATTATACTACTTTTATCATGTTCATCATCTTCTTCTTTTTGTACACTTCGTAACTATTGTATTAGATCTCACTAAAGAATGCCCAATACAACGACCTTTTTTGACCTCTCGTACCAGCAATGTCAGTCGCCTTCGTTACCTTCTCGAGAGCCAATAAGAGAATTTCATTATGTCCCTTCTAAACTTAGGATCCGTTTGCACTTTGTGAAAATTTTGGAATTATGGATGCAAATAATTCTTTATTTTTTCCTTCTCTTCTTTTCTTTTTTCTTTTCAATTTAAAGAATGTGGTAAATTCATCATTTTACAATTAAAATGACGAAAAATACAATATTTTTTTGGTGATAAGAGGATTTGCATCGAAATTAAAGGCTAGAGGGTTATTGTGCCAATTTTCCTTCCACAAAAATATTGTATTTATTACCATTGGTGGAATTGCATTATTAATTATGAAAAAGTATACTTTTATACTTTATCAATATTTTATAGGAATATTGAGTTGTTATTCTTGCAAAAACAAAAAATAAAAACCACTTCATATTTTGTCAATATTCAAGTAGAATATTTTATTATTGTTCCTGAATAGCATCACTTAATAAATTTCAGTATTCTTTAAAACTATTATATAGTTGTTTTTATTGAATACAACACAATGTCGTATCTATTTAATATTCAAGAAGTATACCGTGCTATATTTTTTTAAGACAAACAACTCTATATAAATTAACATTCTATATTATGTTTTTATTCTTAAAGAAGTATAATTGTATACAAATAAATATTTTTAAACCGTAGTGTTTTTGTTTTCGGAGAAACACACACTGAGCCCATGTTTAGTGTGGATTAAAATTATATTTTTAGCATATTTTGATAAAAGTTGATGAAATGTCTGGTTTGAAAATTATGTGTATAAAGAAATGCATGGTTTAAATTAATTACCAAATTTAATTTTGATAAAAATCTAAATTTTACTCCCTACCAAAGATGGACTAAGTATATAAATACTTGTGAAGAATATAGATATATTGTAAATATGCAATTGGTTTAGCGTTGAATTTTAATTACAATTTCAAATATTTATTCTGGCTATTTTTTTAGACTTGGTGGTTCTACAACAATAAATTATAAATTTAAAAGAAAAAGGGAATTGGATTATATGCAGGTTGTTTGCAATTCATATAGATACATTATTCTTTTTATTTTCTTAATTTTACAAACATTGTGTTAGTCTTAAATTAACTTTATACAGGTCTAAGTCTGATATATTTTTTTTTAAACTTTTATATAAATATTAGGTAATTATTTCGAAGCACGACTTTATACTTACCATTATTTTAAAAGAATTTATGATATTCGTGAAGAACCACATTTTTTTATATATTAATACATAAGAAAAATAAATTAGTGCTTCATGAGAAGCGTAAATTTTATATATTGATATATCATAACGTTGATTATTTATCTTTAAATACAATAATTTTTTTAAGAATACTATATTTTCGTGAAAAATCTACCTAAATGCAGATTTTATAATTTATCATCTAAGAAAATTAGGTCTAAATATCGGGTGGGTCGATCCAGACATTTTAATACCCAAAACCACTCATAACACTGGAACCATTTGAGTCAACATAATTAATGTACCAACACCAATTTGAACTGTTGCTTCTGGTTCAATTCTACCCATTATATTTAAAAAAAAAAGAACTCGTTAGCTGATAATAAAAACTATCTTTCCTTTATCGGCAGAATTAGAAAAATAAAATATACAAATAAATACGGCTTCTTAATCCATTGCAAATATTTCACCAAATACCAAATAATCTCTAGCATAAAGCTTCATATTCCTATTGTGGCTCTGCATAAAGTGCCTCGAGAAAGATTTGTGGGACGAACAACATGTAAAGTACGGTCGGGAGTGGTTAATAACAAAAAGGATATGATTAAATTATTCAAGTAAATGAATCTGTTTGATTGGGGTACTTACTACTTAATCCTTACAAACTTGCTCAAGGAGAACAAATTGTAACAAATAAAAAGTTTACAAAAAGGTCAAATTCCATTTCCAATATTGTATACCAACGGTGGATCAAAAACCAAGAACCCTCTTCGACAAAGTCAATTCTTATTTTGAAATGGTGTTTGTTGAAGAATGTGTTGTTAAAAAAAAAAAAAAGATTTACACATGAAATTATTTTATGAGACGTGTGATTGGAAATGAATTTTGAAAAAAATGAGTTTTTTAAAAAAATGGGCCAAACATAAGCAATTTTAATTACTTGTAATTAAAATCTAAGGAGAATTTTACGCAGAGTTTCCTTTCTTTCTCTATTTAATCACTTTTAAAAAAACGTTTGATTCATGTTATTGGATAAACATAAATGATATAACATGAAATAACTTTTTTTTTTCTCTTTTATCAGTCTAATAGTGCTTAAAATAACTTATTAAAGCCCTTGTTTGGATGGAATAACAATTAAATTTTTATTAGATTTTGATAAAAATCAGTGAAATATGTGATTGAAAAGTTGAAAAAAAGTTGTGGATCACTGTGCGCTTGAAAATGAATTTTTGAGAAAATGAATTTTAAAAAATAGACATCAAACAAGGTCAAATATGCAATTAATATATTTTAACTAATCGAGGACACTTTACATTAGTCAAGTGTATTTCCAACGAAAATAGGCTCATTCAAATGGAGTCTTTCACGTGAACTTAAACTTTTTTTTAACAAAAGCAAAAAATTTCAGTATGATATACGGGATATTATATATCAAAAATCGATCCCGGACTCAATAAGAATATATTGCGGAGAGAATTTTTTTCGTCTCTTTTAAAACAACGAAGATGTGTTTATTGAAACGATTCATAGTAATCAATCGATCATGAAAAATGTATTTCACTTTATTTGTCGTTCTTGATAAACTGTTAGACTTCAATGTGTTCGAACTGAAATTGTTTTTAGTAAAAGTACATTTCTAAAATTATATGTACTACCAGGGATTTATAACAACTACTAAATTTGACATAATGTTTATTACGTCTGTAAACTAGGTTAAATCATGCACATTTACAATGCTATACTAGATTGATTATATATAAAACTTCAAATTATTATTCCTCTTTTTTGTGCTATTTAGTTCATCTTATTGATCCTGTCTATACGAACATAGGGCATGGTTATTACCCCAATAATTGTAAATCGTTTTCCGTTTAATTTGGAATAAAAAACTTTAAGTGAAAAATTTAAAAGTAACAAGCAATTTACTCTCTTCATAGTACATGTTTGTTGCCCGTAAAAGTTTGAAACTTTTGCCCTTTTTTCTCTTCGTTTTTGAGGCTATCCCTCAAGTCGTCTGGTATTTTCTTTAAAGTGTTCTTGGAATCCTTAGAACCAAAAACAAGCTTTCCAGATTTTACGCCACCGCTGCCACTGGTGGTTGATGCTGCATTGTCATCTTGAATCTTGCCGCTATCCACTTTTATCTCTACAGGTTCCCCGTCCAAGCGTCTCCCCTTGCCCACGAATGGCCTAAATTTTGGCAGTTCTTCAATCTCCTTCTCTTCAACTTTTTCTGGTTTTTCAGGTTCCTTATAGTCCAGAGGAGCAGCAAAATCCGCCTCACAATCCGTCCCGATGAGACATATTGCAGGCCCAGGTTTCGTTTCCAAAATATTAATGTAAAACTTCCGGTCATTATGAGTGATCATTATGGTATCCCCCGTGCTCAAACAAGAAAAGCTACTCAGGGTATTTTCCAGAACAGCTTTCGGGTTCGAGAGTTCGATGAATTTTGTCGTATGAGGCTGCAGTTTCATGTAATTTCCGGTCGGAAGTACTACGCTTGCGACCTCTACAAGCTCTCCTTCTTGTATGTTCAAGTTCTCCATCATCCAGTCCGGCACCACGATGCAGCCCTCTTCTGCGGTGAATTCCAGGACACCGCAGTGCGAAGCGCGCCCTGAATTGTAATATGCTTTAATCTGAAACATCCATGGAGATGGGACGTCCCAGACCACCAATTCATTCAGGGCTGAAACAGGCATCAAAATTTTATCGCCAAATTCAAGATTAGAGTTTTTGGATTGGGAGAAAGGAATACAACAATATACTCGATTGAATCCGTATTGGTTTTCAGAAAATATGCTGGCCATGTTGCTGTAATAACTTGAAAAGGCAAAATTTAACTATCTTGGCTAATATAGAAAATAATTTTTTGTTCCTTGATTGAAATTTGAAGTAGTCTTGGTGTATATTTATAGGAAAACGAAAAGGAAACTTTAAATATGGAAACTTTGGCTTAAACAAGAAAATATATGGTTATTTATGGCGATGTTTGTGTGATATTTACTTTTTCAACTAAACGCGAGTATATTAATTTATTTATTTTTTAAAGTAATTTATAATACCCTTCAAATAATGTAATAATGTTAATTTTTAGACATCCCGGTGTCTTATTCTTTGAACTTTGTTTACTAATTGTTAGGAAACTCTATATTTCCAAGTTCAAATCAGTCATTGAAATCGAACAACACAATGCATAAAGAAATCATAGAAACTAAACATTACAGAAAAATCGAAAAACAACTCCCCTTTTTTGGTCAGAAGTTACAGGCTCAGGAACAGTCCTTACACACTTGCAATCGCCATCCATCAAAGAGAGAGAGAGTTCAACAGAGAACACACAAGTTCTAAGCTATGGTCATCGATCGAGAACGATCTCCCAAAACAGCCACGATTTTCCTGCTTCTAGTCGAGAGAAATCAACACCAAAACCAGCCAAATTCAGGGCATGGTTATACCCCAATCTTAGCCCCTAACTCACTGGAAGAACACTCAGAAATCACCCCAGAGAAAAAGAAGACAGACACCACGCGAATGAGGGAAAAAAGGGGAGTGAAAAGTCGAAGAGTCTAGAGAACAATGAAAAGTGTAGTCCAAACAGTAGCTGAAGGGACGATAATATCATCCAAGAATTCATCTCAACCGTTCATCCCATCCAATGGTCATAATATGTTCAAACTAGCACAATCCGTGTGAGACACTTAGCTGCCAGTAAGTGACAGACACTTAGGCAGCTGAAGTGTAAAATAATCAGCCTAGTCAACTTACACAAATAGCACTAGTCCAGTAGAGTTAAGAGAACCGCTAAAACCCACACTAATTATCAAGAATTGAATCATAATGGCACGACTGATATCACTTCTAAAGAAGTAAAAATGCAACAATAAAACTTATTTATGTATTTTTCAATAAGCTAAAAATAGTTTTATCGATGAGATTTCCAACAAACGATTTTCATTGCTAATACTGCATCAAAAAAGTAAAAAAAAAAAAAAGTATATTACAAAACTTCATAAAATTACCCATAGAATAGAATTTTAGTCGATATTTTTATTTAGCCAATGTTTGGTAAGAATTAAAATCTATATTTTAATTTAAGTCCAAATTAACAATTAATTTTAACAACATATTTCATGAGATCCACTTTCAATCACCAATTTCATCAAATTTTATAAAAAAATTACTAAAAATCTAATTTAAAACCCCACAAACATAGGCTTATAAAATAACATAAAATTAAAAAAAATCAAGAAAATTATCTGTAGATTAAATTCATTTCGGTAATTTATTCATTAATAAAAGTAAAGAATTTTAAAATTCAAGAAGATCGCCTACATAATACAATGTCGTTGATAGTTTATTAACAATAAAAAAAAAAGGAAAAATGTTAGAAGAAACTTTCAAAAGAATATCATTGAACAATGGATATTGAATTGAAGATGGGAAATATATGTCAAGAATCATGGTTCAATGCACGAATCAGACACATGAAGCAGCTGACCAAAATCTTGACCAGCGTGTGCCAATATACTGCTTCGTGGCTCACGCGCGATGCTTGTCGACGCATGCGGCATTAATCGTAGCTTTTCGGTCCCAAATTGTATGTTAGTTTTCGTAATTGTCACCAATGGTGTCTTCTTCATCCCAAACTGTATTGTGGTTGTTGTCATTCGAAAATTTTCAACTTGTTTGATGCATTTTAATTTTAAAAGATAACTGTCAATGGCTGTCACTTATATGAAAGGGTACAATAAAAATCTTTAATCGGTGATGAACGCAAACATCTTGAATTAGAGAAGTACAATCAAATTTGCAAAAAAAATTGTTGTCAGTCTGCCAACCACAGTGTTGAAGTCGATTGATAGTTCGATCTCTATTGCTGTATAAAATCAAATTGTTCGTTCAAAAATTATTATACCACTGCAACTTGAAAGGAGCAAAACTCACATTCCAAACTTGTAACGACCCGAAAATTATTGACATCATATTCCATGTAAGATTTCCTAATAAAATAATGTAAATTATATTAACAAATTTGTCGCACAAAAATAATAAACGTTAGTGAAAATAATTGAATTAAAAAAAAAAAACAGACGAGTTTGACGTCTCTTTTTAAGACTCGCATTTGATGCATGCCTAACTATTTTCGATATTCGTTTAGACCGTTCGATATGTCTACTATGTAATTCTTGAAACGAGTTTCGAGATGACGTAGGCGATTTATGGATTACGCTAGTTTGTTAGAGAATTTTTAAAATTAGCATATTATTGAATTTTTTTAAATATTAGTTTGGAACAACCTACTTGACGCGTCGTACATTTGCTACGATTGGTTGTTTTGTGCGCCGTTAATGACGTGAAAAATTAGGCTATGAGCACTTCGAAATGATACTAAAAATGTAATATTTCGATTTCGTTTGATATCTCATAATGATCTTGCAAATTAAGACAAAAATATTAAAAAAATTAGTGTGATCAAATACGGGCTATCCTTTTTTTAAAGTCAAATAAAAGCAACATCAGTGATACAATTTCCATGTGTAACCCTTTATGTAAAATTAGCTAAATCTTTATCTCGTTTCTTAATTTCTCCTTAAAAAAACTCAATTTAAAAGTTGGTAGGTCACATGGCCTACCAAACCCCACTGTGCATCCGCCGGTGTATATAATATAGAGATTCAAATTTTCTTTCATAATACACATTATAAATTAATAAGAGTTCAGATTTTCTTTCTTCCTACTATATTTTCTTGCTTATTTTTCATTTCCATTTCGAATCTTGAAGTTAAGTTATATTATGTTATTCTACACAAATAAAGTATAATATTCTTATGCAAGTTTATCAAGTTCTTGATGTTTGGATTGTTTTCTTTAAGTGTGCAAACTCCGACAACATTCAAAGAGGTTTCATTGTATCCCATAGGCATATTTAATTTCTGTTATGGCTCATCCAACGAGGATCCAAAAATGACCACGTGGCAGACACGCAGTATGCGAATCTAGGTCCACACTCAACATCACTATCTTACACGGCATATCCAAGGCCATTCAGTAGTTGAAGCGAAGCAATTCATCGAGCTCCTATGTAGAGGCCAAATCTCCATGAATGAGGTGAGGCGATGCAAAGTGCTGCATACCGATTCAAGGCAAATGCCCTGTAGGTGTAAGAGGGCACTTTCCTTAAAAGATCATTTATACAAAAATCTTCTATGATTGATTGATTTGACGTTTCTACAACAGTCACTCTATCAGGTCAACTTGTTAGCATACTCTTCTCGTGCCAGACCTAGGCTATAGGGTGGCTAATTGTTAGAAACATTAAATACACTTGAGCCAAGACGCCTATGATAAAACTCTTAAGCCGATATGATGAGGCCACTTATCTCTTTATCCAACAATAATCATTTCACCTCTTTTACTATAAAAGCTTACACTTAGTATTATTTGAAGGTAATGCAATTTTGTACTCTCAACCATAATATTGTTCTCTCTCGTTTTCTCTCATTTTACTCTTATATTGGTATCACCCTAATTGCAAGTAACCGAACACCTTTATAGCCCACGTCTTCCGCACATCCCACACTCAAACATATTCTTACAAAGCTAATTTGATTGTCGGAGTGCACTCGGTTGCCTCCTTCATCTTCGGAGAAGGTTATGTGTTGTTGACAATTTATCCAAGTATACTCTAAAAAAGGCTACATGGATGGGAGTGGGGGTGGAATCTGTTGTCCACATCATTCGTGCAAAATCGAGGTCAAGAGATAATATCACTTCTAGGAGAGGTGTAATGCATCCCAATGGAATTCACCTTGAAATCTACGAGTAGAGCTCATTATGCTGTGCATAGAGGCATCATCCACTATGCAGGAAGTCCTTGGTATCCACCATGCAAGGAAGTAATATCGCTTCGACAAGAAAGGTGTGATGCATCCCAATGGAGCCCACCTTGAAACCTAAGAAGCAAAACCCATTATTCCTTGCATGGATGCACCATTTACTATGCAGGAAGCTCTTGACATGGATGAACCATCTACCATATAAGGAAGTAATATCGCTTCATTTTATAACTGTATTATAACATGTTATATCTTAATAGTGTTGGTCAAATTTAGAAAATTTTAAAATATGTTCGTAGATGCAATTTAGATGATTTATTTAATACTTTTATAGAGTTATAGAGGCCGAAAAAGATGGTGCAAGTTAATGTCAGGAATCCAGAAAAGATCATATGCCTTGCAAATGTTGTAAAAACCTCTTCACCAACATTTTGATAAAATGTATTGGCATTTGATCATTAATGGGATGGATATTACGTATACTACGTGAGTGTTTCATGAGGAAAAATCGAGTGCATTATTGCCTTCTCAAGATATAGAAAATCTGGAGACATATAAGTTGTATAGAGATGCATTTCTTTAAGATGAAAATATAGTACGCAATTTGATAATCACTTGGCTTAAATTAATTTTTAGTTTAAAATCAGGAAGTAGAAGATTGTAAATTGAAATAACAATTTCCATTACTTTCCTTGATTTTTCATTTCTCTAGGTTGGGAGAGCTTCTGATTAAGCAAAGAACGCACGAGAGTTCTTCCAATGAATCTATAAATAGATTAAATAACTTGAGAATTTTAAGGTGGCTTAAAGAAGTTAGACGCATTGTTCGAACTTAACTTGCAGCCAAAATCTAGAAAGCAGATGGAAAACTCATGATAAAAAATAGTTAACATGACGAATTCACGTGATTATCCTTACAATCAACCATATACCAACATAAAATAATAGGTCCATGCATAGTTTATGAAAGGTAGACAGAGAATCAAATAATTCAATGAAGTTACAATTTTCATATATAAAGAAGTCAACTGCATAAATCATAATCATCATAAGCAGAAACTATAATTGTTGCAAGATGTGAGTATCTCTTTATATAATTAGAGACAAAAATACTGAAGTTGAAAGTCTTAGCATATATGGGATCATCAATTTCCAAGTCATATTCAATTGGGACATCCAATAATAGTTGCTCCGGTAACGGGCAGCTGGATATCAAAATTTGTAGTACTTCAGCATCAATGTTGACATCACAAAATTCCAACCTAGCCACTATTAAATCCTTATAAGGTTGGAGGAGGATTGATTGAACAAGTAGAAAGTTTCAAATGTTTCAACTATAAATACATAAATAGAGAAGAAGGTAATTTTGGATCTCAAACTAATTTCAAAGGTGAATTCTTCGATACAATAATTTGATAAGAAATTTGAAATTATCAAGGTTTGTTCCAATTAACACCTAAAGGGAAATGAATAGATGTAATATGCGAAATTAAAAACTAAAAAACAATAACATTCAACAAGGCACAAACTATTGTATGTAGATGAATTTTAAAGTTAGTTTAAACCCTAACAATCGATCAAGAATAAATATCAAAACAGTAAAGCAATCAATACCAAGATTTAATTATGAAGGAAAATTCCTTGAAGAACTCTTCAAAAGATAAAAACCTCCGAGTACTCCTTGCCAATAAAAGATCTGCTAGAAAATATTTGACTTATAGAATTAGTTTAGACACAATTAAATTTTAGTAGACTTTGACCACAACCTGTAATCACTAAAGAGCTCTTTGATTGTGCACTCTAACACTTTCCAAAACCTCTAGACTTCTTTTTCTCTTGTGGATCAACAAGGATGAACTCGTTCTTCACAAATTAGAGCTCCAATCACCTCTTTCGATCTTCAAAACCTTGAAAGCTATTTGGTAAAGAATTTTGTTGGTGTTTTTATTTTTTGGGTTGTTTGGTGTTTGATCATGTAATTGAGTTAAGAGAATTATAGATTATGTAATTGATCTTCAACAAAGTATTCTCTTAAATGAATAGAAGCTCAACCCACAGTAGGGACGAAATATAGCTTGTATATTTATAATATGAAATGTTTGAGGTTGTTTGGGATTGTAAAAAGTCTCATAATTGCTTCACCGATATGCCTTCGCTCGAGCGATCGCCAAGCAGACGTGAGCGGAGGCCGTCTATTTTGGACACGAAACTTGTCAATACACTTTAGATCTAACAAAATTAATCACATGGTCAATATCTGAATAACTTTCAAGTCCATCATCACTAGAATCTAGTCCTTGTCTGACGATTTGACAAACTGAATTCTACAAGAACATTAAATTGTTATGGGGATTCGTTATGCTCCCTGGTTCCTTAGAATTCCTTTCATCAAATCGACAATGAAACTTCATATTCAAGGTTTAAAAGAAAAGTATAAAGAATAATATTATTCAACATCAATTGTGCCCAACATTAATCTAGGACTCAATTATATGTTAAACCCTGTTCCATCCCTATTTTTTTTTTAAATACATTTTTCTCTCTTTTCTCTTCAATCACACATCTTTCAATAAAATAATATTACACGCAACTAAAAAACTTTTCCTTCATTTTTAACCACACATTCCCTATCAATCTATTATTTCAAAATGCATTTTACACAAAAAAAAAAATGAAGCTCAAACGTGACTTAATTAATGATAGAATCACTTAAATACAAAATCACATGATTTATTTTTAAATAAACATATCAAGTGTACTTATCTAAACTAATAATCAAATATAAATACATTGTATATGAATTATAATTCATTTTTTTCTTTTCTTATCAACCGCACATTTTTCAGTAAAATAATATTACACGTAAATCCAAAACTTTTCATTCTTTTTTAACTACACATTCTTCAAAGAATTATTATTCTAAAATATATTTTTCCCAAATTCTTATTATAATAGGGGCCAAACCAAGATTTAATCTAGAGAAACTATAAATAGCTTAAAGAGTGATAATCCACGTCTTGAATAGCAATCCAATCTTGCATCCCATTGTCCCGATTTTTATGTTTCCATAAGTAAAAACTTACCATATCTACCGTTTTTCATCTTCTAAATAGGAAAGGAATTTGTATAGTTTGAACTCCCCAGCCCTAAAACCCCACGGATTTACTTGTATATATATCTACTATACTTGCATTCAAAACTTGAACTAGACTCTTTAACCAATTCTTACTTTCTCTCTCTAACACTCTTTTTAAGCAATTCGTACACTTTTTTTTCTTCACAAATTTTTATGGATTTAACTGCAAGCATTGCCGTACGGAATTCGCAAGAACCTAATGAATCTCTATCGAAATTTGCCGTTCTCGTGGAATTTCATTGTCAGACTTTTGGACGCGAGGTAGATTATGGTGATGATGGGCAGTTCCGAGTTTTAACGGAAGATCCAGAGTTGAAGATATCGAGCGTCACTTGTGTTGATTTTGAGATGCCACGTAACGAGTTAAAACGATTCCTTTTGGCTGAATTAGAAAATTACGACATAAAATGCAAGGAATTTGAAGAAAACATCATCGATCAGTTATATGACTACGCACAGATGGTGCTTAAAAAGAGCCGGGACTTTTCGCTAGTTGTCACGATAGAGCAATTTCTTGATCACATTGTAGACCCGTCGGATGAGGGTAATGGTCTCGACATGGTACCAGCAAGCATAGAGGCAATCACGTCTCTACCAAGGAAGAAGATGGACTACAAGATCGATGAAGTTGAGATCGAGAATTGTACAATATGCTTGGAAGGGATCTCGACGAGGTCATTGGTTTCAACACTACCGTGTTTCCATAATTTTCACGATAGTTGCATTACAGAATGGCTGAAGAGAAGCCATTATTGTCCTAATTGTCGCTTTGAGATGCCGATCACAGGAGTCGATGATTTGGTAGCAGATAGAATCGAGTAGTCTTGATCAGTTCATGACTTTGATATTCCAATTATGAACTGTTACACGTTTGGTCATTTGGACCCAAAAAATCGTGAGAAAAAACCCTTTCTGGGTCGCATTTGTATGGCAATGTAATTTTTCATTCATCACTGAACATTAGGTCAAATTTAATGGTTCTTGTAACTACTAAATCCATTCTAATACACATAATTTCAACGGTTCTTTGCAAATAATACTGAAAATATCAAAATTTACTTACTCTCAAAAAAATTAAACATATTTTAAGTGGATTTTTCTAAACGTATCCACCCCATTTACCTGTCCGTTTATACTTTCCTTACATGAGGGGATGAGCCCACGTCCAAATAAAATAATATTCCCCCATACTGTGAGGGGTAGTGGGCCCGTGTACACGAGCTTGTAAACGCCCATGTACACGTAGCAGGGCTCTTTTTAAGTTTATTTATGAATTTTGCGGGTGAAATATATTGTATGATTTATGCTAAATGTACACGGGTATAACACTCCCCTCACATGAGGGGAGGGCCCACGTCAAAAATAAGAATTACAATCAATAATAAAATCTATCTATGTATCATTTATAAGACTAAATTATAATAAATAATTATTAAAATAATTTTACAACATATAACAAAATTTTCCATTTTTTCTTTGGATGGCAAGCCTAGGAATGTAACGGCCCACCAAAATATTAAGTCATTGTTTGGTGAAAATTAAAATCAGATTTTTAACAAATTTTGATAAAAATTAATGAAACATGTAGTTAAAAAGTTGTTAATTCCATAGATATATGCCCTAGTTTGGCCTCCATTATTTCAAACTTTAATGGTTGGAATAGTATTTTTTGGAGAATGGACGATTAAAAAAAATTTCGATTTACGTATAATATTATTTTATGAAAAATTATATAGTTGAAAATAAGAGAGAAAATTTAATTCAATTTAATGGGAGCCAAACAGGGCAGGCAAAATTAATTATTGACTTCTTTTTTTTAGTGATTTAGATGTCTAAAATTCATTCTACTAATTTTGAAGAGTGATGGTCTTTTCACGATTAATAAATTCAAATGCAATTACAATTTATATACAGTTGAGCCGAATATTCGAGATGCGATTCTCTTCTATATGAACCTCTTTTACGACGTATGAAGAGACCCATCATGGGTCATGAGACAGCAAACAGCACTATAACAAACATTGGACTAAGGCTAACAACCGATTAATTAGAATATCACTTGTAGAGCTCAAAACCACCCGCGTTGCCCTTCCTACTTATGTTTTTAACTCCCCGCCTCCAAAACCACTAGTTGCAGGGTTCAGGGTTTAAGACAGAAATCCTAAGAAATTTTCACCGGGAAAATGTCAGGAGCCTCAATTTCGGCGCAGCTACAGGCTCTGAAATCTCTCTCTAACGTGCACGCCGATTTTGAACCTCTCAAAAAGCCCTTCACGCGCCCCTCTCTCATACTCGACTCCAGAGCGGCTGCCGATATCGACCTCGACACTATCTTCAACATCGCCCTTTCTGGTTTTAGCATCTCAAATTCTTAATTGAAAAACAAGTATTTTGTGCTTTTTTACGGTTTCTAATGTTTAATTTTTACTAGGTTTGGAGGTTTTGATAGAAAAGGAAGAGAGGTTTAGGAACTACAGGGATGATTTGTTCAGTTACAAAAGTAAGGAGCTGGACAGGGAGTTGGTGGGGATTGAGGACAACAACGGAATAAATGCATCTATTAGATCCTATTTACGGTTACTATCAGGGTATTTGGAATTGAGTTCTGCTGTGAACACCCTTGAGTATTTAATCCGTAGATACAAGTATGTAGTTTTTTCCCGTCATGATGAATTTCACGTACTTTTTTTGTTTATCGTTGCTTGCTTGTTAAGGATCATTATAATTTATGATAAGTCTATAATTGTCTTTTGGTGGTTGTAGGGTTCATGTATACAATGCCGAGGAGCTAATTTTATGTGCATTGCCATATCACGAGACTCACGTGTTTGTGCAAATAGTGCAATTAATTAACACAGGGTAAGTATTTTCTTTTATGAGTTTACTAACATCCAAATTCACTGTGCTTGATATTGGAAAATTTGGTTCATACTTCTATGGAAATGTTTCCTTCTTTCCTTGCTTGATTTCGTTAGTTGATATTATCATGATCATGTCTCTGAACAAAATCTGTATCCTTGAACATATAATTTTAATTCTACTTGATTTATGTTGGTGGTGCAGTAACAGTAGATGGAAATTTCTCGATGGAGTTAAAGCATCAGGTGCTCCACTGCCTAGGCATGTCATTGTACGACAGTGTATCCGAGATATGGGGGTTTTGGAGGCTATATGTAATCACGTAAGAGTTTGGTCTTGCAGGCATATAATTTTTGTTTTCTTCTGTTTTCCTTTTTCCTATCATGATTGCCTGAAGGTTTTAAATTTTTAAGGCTGCACCTGTGAAGAAGATTTACCCATCAAAAGTTGTGACTGGGTTCTGCACAGCAGTTGTTTTTGAGTTTCTCCGACTAGTGACTATTGATAGTGATGTTGTGAAGAGGATTCTTCCATATCTGAATTCTGGGCTTCAGCCTGGTGCCAAAGGATCGAACCAGAAGGTCAAGTTCAAATGTGTAATTTTTATATTTGCTATTTTCTGACCTAATCTTGCAGGTTTTATTTCTTGTGCTTCTAGTTGATTGATTGAGTGATATCTTATTTATTTTTCTTTATAGGCTGGTGCTCTAATAATTGTTACTTTACTAGCGCAAAAGGTAGCTCTGGCCCCAAATGTTGTGAAAAGCTTAATGCGTTCAATTGCTGACATAGTCAGGGCAGATGCAAATGAATCAGCTGACTTGCAATGTGTTCGCATGTCATTTATGGCCCTAATCAACTTTGTTCAGGTACTGCTCTACGTATTCTCTTTGGCATATTGCTTTATGCTTTCACTTGGCACAATTTTTTTTCCTTCTATAAATCCTGTCTTGGACCATGATGCATTATGAGTTTCTTGCTAATAGCTTCTGTTGTAGTATGAACATATAGATTGGGTGGCATGATTATTGATATCATATTGTGCTCTTATGTTTCCTTGAACTTGATTTCTAGCTTCAATCAGTGTTAATAATCCCAAGGAAGACTGTGGATGTCCTAAATGAAATCAGGTGGGCCTCTCAATCTCCACATGTACTTTCATATCACAGTCTTGTGCTTTCAGCTTTCTCTTTATACGATAATTTCTATTTTATCAAAAGTAGTTCTTTATCTTCCATTTCTTGTTGTTTTGAAGGGATATTACGGGGATCCTTTTCGGACTGACCAAGGATTACAATATTGACAAATTCCTGGCTGTGTTTCTGGACTCCCTTCTTGAGCACAGGTTGGAAATGCCGTTTTTAACTATATAGATTATTCTCCGTGTATTTTCCTGCTTCATTAAATATATGTATTTTTTTGCAGTTTTTCTGATGATCTCTGCCATTCTACTTTATTATCAATGGTAGAGACTATACCTTTGAAAGGCCATATTAATCAAGTAGTCTCTAAGCTGCTCAATACGTGCATGAGTATATCCCTTGACAAGAAATATTTGGCATCTTCTGAATCAGGTTTGTGTTATTTTGTTCCCTTAGCTGTTAAAAGTATGCATCCTGGCTATTTTTAAGTTCTGAAGTGCAGAGCATAAGCACTCTGCGTAAAAGTTTAAGGTGCAGCCAAACACAGAAACACATGGTTACCTTTGAGCTTTTTTGATTGCATCTGAACTACTTGTATTGTTTTTGATTTGATCGACGTTTTGGTGATATTACACGATGCTTGATTATTTTAGTTGAAATTGCTGAGTTCTGCATTTTGTCAAATATGATGTCAGGTGGAGAATTTTCATTCAGAGTATAATATGTGCTTCACTTTGCTGAAGATTTGCTTTGTGCTTGAGGCCAAAAAGTCCTTGTTGTGTCCATGCTCTTTGCACATCTAGTCTGTGGCGAAGCTAGGACTCAAAATCAGTGGGCGCACAGAATTTAAGTACTTCAATTTTATTTCAAACATGAAATATAATAATATTAAAAATAAAAATGTCTTATAATAAAAAAATCTATCTCAAATTTCAGTGGGGGGCAATGACCACACTGGCCCACACCTCACTCAGCCATGGCATCTATTAACTATGTTCCCCTTGGGTTTTAACTTCTTCTTATCTATGGTTTATGTTGCTTCTGCATATGTTTAGTAGCTGTGGATATGCATACACGCAACCATTAGTTAACAGTACTCTTCCTTGTGCTACTATCTTGGCTTATTGTCTCATTTGGCCACCGTGGAACTCTCATCAGGAAGCCGTGCCAGGAAGATTCTGGATTCCATTCACAAACAATACCAATTTGAATCAGGTGGAGCCATTCACAGATTCTTGAAGGTTTGTTCTTACTTTGCACTTGTTTCCTTCATGTTGTGATTCTACTACTTATTTATGATTTTTCCTGGCTTTTTATAGGATTCCAAAACGAAGTCCAAGAAAGATAGTTCGAGCTATGATGTACTCTGCAAGATATTTGGTGGAATCCTGGATTTATCAGATGGCATATATGATATGAAAATTTTGTTTGCTCTCGAACATCCTGAGGTATTTTCTATAACTTTGTTTAACTTGGATTTCATTATGTTAATGTTAATGCAAATGTATTATACCCTATGAAGCTTGGGCACTTCCACTGAGGTGGTGTGTCTGTGTCATCTGACAGACACTTCAATAGAAAAAGTATTCTCGAGCTATAAATTTACACCCTGTTTGATCCACATTTTTAAAAAAATGCATTCTTTGAATACTCATTTTTAACCACACAATCTTCAATAAAATAATATTACACGCAAATTCAAAATTTTTCCTTCTTTTCTAACCACATATTTTTCATGACATCACTATTTAAAATGCATTCTTTCCTTGAGAACGTGCATCAAACGGAGGCTTAACTCTCTTGCCCCTAGAATGCCCTCCTGTTTCTCTCTCTGCACCACCTGTGTCAGCAGTGAGGGGCTACTTTCCTAGTCGTCTTCATAGTATCCCTCAATACTTTATTTCTCTCTCCTGCATATCCCTGACCCCTTAGGCATCATCCAGGTAACACTGAAAAAGTAAAATGAAGATACCATAACTCTGATGCCCTACCTACAATGAAGTAGTATGTGATTGGCATCTTCGTCCACTATTAACACCTAAAGAGCCACTTACATTGATTTGTCTGCAAAGAGAGATTTGAACAATAGTAATAAAAAGACAGAAAGCTCTAGATCTCACCATCTCACCAAGGGATGTTTTGAATAATATGGAAGAGCAAGCTAAAAATCAAGACCTATAAAATTATAGAACTTGCTGCTAGATTGCACTTCATGTAATTTTGAGCCAAATTTGGAAATATATTGCCTCTTGATTTTCTAGCAAAGTTCCATAGAGAAACTACCTTTTCTTTTCTCCCTCTCTTCATCTCTGTTTTATTTTTCTTTCAGAGTTGACAGCCGTCTGCCTTCTTTAGTTTATTGAGAAGCCTGCATAGGTCAGAACCACTATTTTTTGAAAAGGATGATTGGGCTTAACTGCCTCTTCTTGTCCATTGAAAATCTCCACCATTTTCCAAGCCAATTTTGATTAAAAGGTTCTTCTCAAGCTTTGCAATATATATTATTTTAGGACTAATAAAGGCGTGATATTATTTGTTACAATGGACATTCCATTTGATTTTGCTCAGGTTGAAGTGCGACGTTCAGTGATCTCAAGCTTGGATGTCCACGGAATTATTAGGGAGAAAGCTGCTGGCTCGAAGGTAGGTAGTGCCTGATTTTTTCTTTTTAGTTTGTAGGTTGACACGACATGTTTCATAAGCAAACATAAAGTTTTAAAAAAATATGCAGCATTGTGCCATTTCTTTGATGCTGGTTTCCATTTGGTCATTCATTTCTTGTGTTGCAATTAAGTTGATATGTGGCTCTGTGACTTAACGCCAGTCGCCAGTAGTTCTTGTATTAATAAGCTGACTGGCAAAATAAAATGAGAAGTAAATTGTCTGTTGTCTGGCGAAACATTTTTTTTCTTGTATTTTGCTCTTATATTCAGTAACTATGGTATTTTTGCCACCAAATAGATGCTGACAATTTGCTCGTTCCAGATCTTTTACCATAGCCTGAACGTGGTCGTGGTTGTCTCATCGCTAGTGTGGTTATAATGAAGTATGATATCACTAATACATCTAATGGAAAATCTGAAATAGTTCATATCCCCCAAGAACTAAATATTTGTAGGATCTTTTGATGGTCCAAGATATCTAATAATTCATTGAGATTTAATGCCTCGTGCATTGAATTTTATTGTGCTACTTCAAACCTTCTTGGTAGCTCTTTATTCTGATTTGTTTGCAATTCCTTTTGCCTTATTTGCGCTTGCATCCACCAGTTGTGGTGTGCCTGACATTGTTTCTATAAGTGGTGTCTTAGGTTTGCGAAGTTTGCTTCTGATTTTTCACGTTCACTTTGTACTACAATACTTAGTGTTAATGTTATCCTTTTGTTGACACCTGGTCATCCTGGATTCTTTTTGTATACTAAATTTCTAAAGTGGTTCTCTACTTCCAGAAATTTGTCGCCATTCAAGATGCAATACTGCGGCAGCTTTATGATGATGACCTAAATGTTATCCTTGCTGTTCTGAATTTAAAGAAATTGTCAGAAATTATAAGTTCTTCACTTCTTATTGAAGCACTCCAACATGTGCTTCAGAGTTGCAGTGAGATCTTATTGTCAAGTGAGTAAGCTGTTGATCTCTTGCATTCTAAATTTGGGATTCTTTGCTTGATACAGAATTTTTAAGAGCATCTGTTAGTATTCAAATGCCTAGAGTTTAGACAGGTAATAATTCCAGAAATTGCTATAAACCATGACAATCAACTTTAAATGATGTCAATTTAGTTAAGCTATGAAAACTATCAACTTATGCAATTAAAATTCAATGGAATTCAACAATCATATATTCTAATTTATCAAAGGAATATGTGAGTTTTATGATGCTTCATGCAATCTTGCTTACTCTGTTTGTTGGATACGGTGCCACCCTCTTATATAGGGCGGCATTAACTGCAAAGGAAGTCTGCTATAGCTGTATGTCCTACATTACTTTGTACGAGTATAAATTAAGTCATAAATGTTGCAAAGTCCTTATATTTTTAATCACTCAGTGTATAAGCTGGGCTTATGCAATTTTTTGCTTGGAACATTAAATAGTTACTGCATCCAAAAGGATCAAGTAAATTTGATGTGGAACTACTAAAATGGAAAGATTGCCTATCAAGGGAATCCTGACATGTATCATGGCTCCGTCAAATCACTTGAATATTAGTCATGAGATATTCCAATCACGAGAAAAGTACCAAGGAATGTTACTGTAAGAAAAGGCTGCAATGGACTGGTTCTAATTCACCAGTACATGAATTCTGGATGCCGTCATTTAGAATTTACCAATCCTCTGCCAGTTAAATGCGTTACTTGT
>CAIGRB010137309.1:72160-92474 GCA_903798255.1 Fraxinus quadrangulata
ATGCATTACTTCTCCCTTCGAATCCTATCATCATCACACATGTATTGAAGCTATTATCATCTGCTGCTTCTTGCAGGTTCTTTAATTAACACCTCTCTACCTTGTGACACTGCTGTATTGTGCCTGGAACAACTGATTATGAGTTTTAAAGATCTCGAAGAATATGCATCGAACATAGCAATGTCAATTTTCCCATTAATTTTAATTCACCCCAAGGTTCCTTTATTTTGAACTACATTAAGTTATTTCCTCTTCAACAGGAAGTTGGGGGATGTTCTTATGATATTTGCTTGATTTTCTGTTTTCTATGTTCTTGTGCCTAATCAGACGTGGAGATTGAATCTGAAGGCATTGGAATTAGCTAAGGATTTAAAATGGTCTCTTTACAGGAATCTTGTCAATCTTTCTGGTCGAGAGAAGGTAGGTTGATTTTCAATAGTCGAGCTTATATATAATATCCGCTGCTTTTGTATCCCTAGCATTGGATTTCTTTTAAAGGATGCATTTCCAATGTTGATTTTGGATTTCTTTTAAAGGATGCATTTCCAATGTTGATTTCAAATTCTAATAATGATATGTCCAATCCCTCGGATAGAGTTTCTCATGTCTCTGACCTAAAATCGTGCATCTTTCTTGGACAATCTTTTTTCTAGCCGTTGATTTTGAGTTTTATTTCGTTTATTTTTCTTTCTTTTTTTATGGCCCATCTAATGATTTTTTATAAACTCACAAATCGTGATTTGTGACCCATATTCGTGAAGTTGGAGATATGCACTGTGCATATGCTTCTTGTTTCACTTTTCTTCAGTTTATTGTACAACCTTCCTTTACCATCTTGTTAATTGCAATGAATTATCAACCACTTACATCTTAGTGAAATTAAGTGTGCCTAATCAAATTAATCATCAATCACATGGTAGACCTATCTAGTGTCAGTGAGAAGCTTTTAATGTAATGGTTCCATACAGTAGTGACTTGCTGTTAGGTGTATCTGCTCAGCTTAACCTAATATGTATATGACAGTCACATTCATAAATTTGCAATAGAAGGTTCTATTCTGTATGGAAAAGAGTAATTTAAAAAAAGGATATTGAGAGAGACCTTGGTGCTCTAAGGGTAATTTTGTCCTGTTGAAATAAGTTACGCTGCAAGCTGGGGAAACACAAATAGTGCTGTTGGTCCAAAATCTGTAATCTCTGGTGAGTTACTATTGTGGAAATTGTGCAGATTGCAGAAAAGAATCTGTTTGTGTAGGGAAGAAAAAATAGGATTGCTGAGCCTTATCATTGCTAAGAGAGATGAGATCACGTTAATCCATCTGTTTCACAGTCTCTAGGTCCTATTTTTGTAGGAATTCTCATTAGAGTCATGCATTGCAATCCATTGTAGAATCTCTTCTACAGAGTTATGGTTGCAAAGATCAAGGTAGCTCTAAAAAAGTTGAAGTTGGTGAGATTGCATAACCAGATGATATATTTGTTGAGATTTGGACGTGTTTCAGAAAAGTATAGTTTCATGATTGACAAACTTTTAAACCAAGAGATGTCGAATGGATACCTAGTATATTAGTAACCATATCTATTACATGGGTGATATTCAGGATTGCCTAACTATCATGGCATTAAATCAGTGAGACTGAGTTTCACAGCGATGCTTTGTCAGAGAGATTGAGAGAACTATTCCAAGAGTCCATTGAGTTTTCAATTACCATATTTGTTTTGATCATGGATGAACTGTAGGTAAGTGAGATGATGTCTTTGTAGAAATTGATTTCTCAATATATGAGACTAGAGAAGTTGCTAAATTGTAGTTAGGAATAGAGTATTTAGAAATAAAAGAATCTAGGCAGTTTAAGAGTGTGTTCAAGGTGTAATTTGAGTCAATGCGAAAGTATTTGAATAGAGGTAGCAAAGATTTTGGGTTATTTTGGATTGCTTGCCACAACTGCATGCATTAGGTTTCTTATAAATTGGCTTTGTTAGGGCATGTGTATATACATAAATGTGTACTTGCATCCTATTGGCATGAATGTATTCATGTGTTCGTGTTCAGAAATCTACTTCTGAAAAAAACGTACTGGTATCACATATTTTCATCGAAAAGAACGATTTAGATGTTTTTTAGTCAGAAAAAAATAGTGTTCATACATGGAAATACTGTTTGCAGAAAAGCAGTTATTTGAAAAATAATCAATTCTCGTTACTTATTTTAACAGTATAAGCATCTGCTTGTTGAATGTGTTGCCTATTCTCATTTGAACTCCAATCTTAAACTAATGCAGAAATTGGAACCTGAACGGATAATTTCTGTTAATATGGGGAATATCAGTAGGTTAGCAGAGACATTACTATTGAACCCTGAGGAGTATATGCCATGGCTTTCTAAATGTTGCAATGCCCAAATGCAGTCAAAGACATTGTTCTTCTCGATTATTTTGCAGTCACTAATGGCATCAGAAATGGGTAAGTTTTCCTTTTCTTCTCTTTTTCAATGCTTATAACAGTATATCATGAAATACATTTATTCGTGAATGTCCTTCCATCCTTGTCGTTCAATTTGACCCCTGTTAACATATTGTTATTGTCGCTATAGTCATTTTTTTAAACTTGTTTTCTACTTAAGTTAAATGAATATACCATGTCGGGCCTTTTTGGTTTCGAAGATCCTGTTTGATTGGTGGCTTCTGCTCAAATTTACAGTCATATTGAGCATGTTATCACCACATTGTTTACCTCTCAGCCGCAGTATGAATACTTATCAAATGATTTATTACTAAGTTTATGAAGTTCTTGTCTTGTGTACCCTCCTTCCCACCTCCCCCCGTGACCTAACTTGGAAAACAGATGTAGAGTGATTCTTGTTTTTGATGGTGTTCTTGTGTTAATGTCAATTGCTATTTATTCTTTGTTTCTTAAAGTTCTCCATTTGCACCAAAAAGGAAGAAAAGTTTGGTTAGGATTTCTACTTGCTTCATTCTATTGATGGAAGGTACAGATCAGCTGCTTCCTGCTATCTATTGCAATCACCATGTCAAATTTTGGTTGGTTGCCACAGGGGCACAGTTATTATATTGGTAATATGTCAAGGGATATCACTCAAGATTCCTTGATAGCTGTCTGCTTTGCGAAAGACATACACCCAATTTGTTTTTGAAGAGACTACTAGCTTTCTTGTATCCCGTTTTCACACTTTTCTGTTAAGTAGCCTCATTATTGTTGAGAACTGATACCATGTTTGCCACTGCTGGTTGGCAGCCTCTTCTTCTTGGATGTGTTCTATTTTCAAAACTCTAATTAAGTTTTCAGTAGTTACTAATTTTTTGTTCTTTTGCTCAACTTAATCTGGATTTGGAAATGGAACACACACTCGCTTTCTATGTTACTGATTCTGAAGGTTCTCATGCTCTATCTCATAATGTGCCACTTGTATCAGCAAGTCTGACCACGGCTGGGAAAGGATCCCACTCCTTTCTTTTCTACTTGGGACAAAAGTTTTGGAATGTTTGAGGAGTTGTTTCTCGTTTGTTTAGATCCCTTCTTTTGAAGTTTATGGGTTTATTTATAGATTGACATTTGGTATGCAATGACAGTCCTTGCATTGATGCTTTCAGGATGCTGCGCATAATTAAATGTTATCTTTCACAGTTAAGTTGTGGCACATTGATGTCATAATGACATTTTTTTGTTTTCCTTGTAGATTTTGGACAGTTTTCTGTGCTCTTTGGTTCTTGCTTTCCAGCTCTCAGAAAGGAGTGGGAAATGCTAGGGTCTGTGGTGGTGTCATCAGAGCAGGTACAATGGATTTATTGTTTACCAGTGTTCTTTTTAATGCTATTTAATTTTCATAGGAGAATCTGACCTCTGGAGAACCCATATATTGACAAGTAATCGTGAAGTTTGATAATCAGCTATATCTGTTGTGATTGTGCCTGAAATTGAATCGTATGATAGCAGTCAAACAAAAGAACTCTGGATGAGGATTGCATAAGAATCTTAGAACATCTATCTGACACCAACATCAAAGACCTGAACGTGGAGATACTTTCTTGCTTGTTTTGGAGGTTACTAGAAGCCTTTATTGCAACAGCCCCTGAGAACGCATCTTTGGTTGGTGATTCCTGATCTTGTATTTTTATATAGATTTTGTTCCACTATCAATGCTGCAACTCTGATCCACCATATGTTGCAGAATAATAAGGGGAAGTGGGAATGGATGCTTCAGGATTTATTTTTCTTCTTTGCTTCTAACTCCAAAGAAATTTTCAAGAAGCATGTGGAATACCTTGTTACAAAATGCAAGATCTCTCCATTGCAAATGATGTTGAAACTGTTTACCCAAGAAGGTTTGATATGCCAGCATCATTAGTTTTCCTTGTGCCCTTTCTGGATTACTTGTTTTTTTAGTTCTGTTGTCTATTTTCCTGGATCTAGGTGATGTGTATATACATGATCGTTCTGTGATTCTATTTTGAGCATTTAATATCCTTTGTATTAAAGTAGAAACATTGACTTTTTTTATTAATTTTTTTATGCAAGTAATATTTTAATTAGAAGACTAAATAAAATCTTTAAGTGCTAAGTTGAACCTGGAATACCATGAGATCTTTTACAACACAGTATTGGAGTATAATAAATCCATATACAGTGGTGAACTGGGGATAGATATGAGCTGCACAGTGGTGTAAGGATGGGTCTGTTAATCTTGCTGCTCCACTATTAGACCTATGCCTCAATGGCTGACTGCCAAGAAGATTTTACCCATGTTTGGATGGATCCCTAGAGGGTGTGTTCCATTGTATTGTGTTAAATTTGGTTTTATTCTATTCTTATCTATGATATTGTCTTTAAGGTTTTTATTAAGCATTATCTTGTTAATTAATATTTTATTTGACTGGTTTAATTTCATGAGAAAAACTCATAGGTCATTCACCGCAAAGGTGCATGTGCTATGGAAAGAAAATTAGCTTATCAAACTTAGAAGAATAAAATAAATTTCAATGATACGAACATCAAGGTCACCCTGATGAGACTTGACTATTTGAAAGTTTATTATTTATCTCATTGCCAAGATACAGAATTTTAGTGTTAAAACATTGCCCACATTGTTGTTTAATAGATGGGAAAATGGGCTATGCAAAAATCCTCTTCGAAGATGTGACCCGGGATTTATATCAAGGGTGTAGGGATGTGACCCTTTGATTTGGTCTCTACATATTGGGCAAACCAAATGTTAGCTTTCTCTAAAATTGTTATGAAATTCCTTGAACCTTTTGTCAACTATTCCCCCCCCGGTGGCAACATGTGGCCGAAAAAGGGAAAGAAAGGGATGAGGTCTAGTAGATCTCCTAGGGATAAGAGACAGTGGGATAACTAGAGATCAGTGGAAATAATCACAGGAATTCCTTTGATAACATGGGTTCCTATTTCTCAATGATATTCCACAATCAAAGATTTTTCTGACTTCTAATAAGACTCTCTCTCTAATTTTTCCATAAAGATGCCTGGTTGCAAAGCTTATCTAGGGGATTTTTTATTTGCATTCACGCCTTTTGGAAAGATGATTGAAATTTGTGTCTTCCATTAAGGTTCTGTTACCTTATCATCTTCTCCCACTTGGTTCTTTACATTTTCAGGTGTTCCATCTGCTGTTCAAGTTGAGAGCCTGCATTCTTTCTCAAATCTTTGTTCTCAGACAGATGAGGGCTCATCCCTTCAGCTCCTTACTGAATTTCCTGCGATTCTTGTTCCACTGTCAAGTGATGACCAGGTTATCAATTTTTTTTTCCTCTCAATTTTTGGTTGATTCTATTGGTTATTTCATTAGCCAAAACTACTAATTTATCACTCATCTCTTCTCAAGAATACTTATGTTTCTATAAACCTTTTGTTAAGTTGTTAGAGTGAAACTACTTTAGAAGCATGCCATTCTATAGTGCTGATTATGTTTTTTTTTTTTTTAAATCTAGAATGTACGAGTAGCTGCCATGAGCTGCATTGAAGAGCTATCTAAAGTGTGGTCCCGAATTAGTGACTCGAGATCCAATAGTGGTATTGCCCTTCTAAATTTGTAAACAACAACTACCAAATTTTTATTGGCCTTCCTAATCGAGAAAAAATGCAGGAAACAATGGAGTCTGGTTGCATTTTCTTGGGGAGCTATTAGACTTAATTGTTCAGCAGAAAATATTGATATTATCGGACAGAAATCTTCTTGCCTCTTTCTTCACATCTCTGCTCAGTTCCTCAGGTCGTAGGCTTTTGGTGCAACAGGCTATTGGAAATAGGTTATCCTTTCTGAATTTTTTCTCTTATTGCCTAGTTAACATTGAGAACTCTCTTTGTGTTTGCCAACATCATGCTTCTAGGTCATCCTTCATTGATGAGGCGTTGCATAAGTTCTGATCTTAATGTCGATTCAATTTGACTAAATAATCCGTAAATCATCTTATTGCTGATTATGTGATCTGTTTCTTTTTTAATTTAACTTGATTCATATACTTCTTCTCTTGATTTAAATTAGAGAATTGGGTTTACTTCTAAGAGTTCTTTTCTTATTTTTGTTTATAAAAATGACATGGCTTTTGGTATGAAACTATGATGCCAATAAAGGAATCTTGAGCACTTATAGGACGAGGGAGTGGTGACCCCTTTATCTTCTTATAAGTGCCCGACATGCTACAGTTGACCGACGATGGCTCCATGATGACTTCTTTTTCCTCCCTTATCTTCATCATCACGCCGATGTTGATGCTGTGTCTGTTACTGCATTATTGCTCTCAGTTTATCCTCCGTTTGGCAAAATTTATAAATCGTTTATAGATTGTCAAACTTTATTTTCACCCAAAGATTCCAATTGACCCACAAGTACTATCGCCATATCCACGTCTCATTACTATATATTTATAAATTAAACCATTTATAAATTCTTGCCAAATGGAGGCATAATTGCCTTTTTTTAAAGAACTCATGCTCTTTGTTTATTGTTTGGTTAGAAAGTTTTGGCACACTTCCATAACTATCTTTTGTTTGGTTGCTCAGTATTTTGTGCACTTCTATAATGATCTTATGTTTCTCAGATTTCAATTAGTAGTTACGGAATTATCAAAACAATCACAAATTTGTGTCCGATCTGTTTAATGGCTTTCTTTACATGATTTTTCAGATTTGATCAATCCACCAAAGATGAGATCCTAGTGTTCATGCTCGGCCATGCTGTAGGGCTTTCTGCTTATGCAAAGGTTAGTTTTTATAAAGTAATCTTCGGTTTGATAGTTGATGTTGTTCAGACTGTAGTATTCACGGAGAGAAGACATTTCAGATGTATGTTTATACCATCTGGTGAAAATGTACACCGATATGCACTTATTGTACCAAGTTCTGACTCAAGTGGACTAAGGGAAACAGTTTTATTCATATTTTCATTTTCATGGCTGCTGAAGATTCGTACAGTTTTGTTCATATTTTCATTTCATGGCAGCTGAAGATTCTTTCTTTACTCAAAGGTTTGGGAAGTAAAATTATGTGTGTTGCGGGAGTGAGATCATTATTAAATGATCTTTTAGAAAGACGTCATCAATTTCATCTTGGTAATAACAGAGTATGTGATAAATTGTCAAAAATTGAAGTTGACATCTTGTGCCTTTTGATTGAGGTGATTCCCTAAATTTGTTTTTATTTCTCGTCTAAATCTTTTGCAAGATCATTTTTTTGGTATATAATGCAAAGTTCAAAAAACAAATGTGACACAAATGTCATTATCCGTGTTTTTAGAGCTGTACTAGGCACATTTCGTCAAATGGTGGACATGATTTGGAAGATTCTATATCGAAGGCTTTGCAGGTCAGCAACTT
This sequence comes from Fraxinus quadrangulata, assembly GCA_903798255.1. Taxonomy (NCBI): domain Eukaryota; kingdom Viridiplantae; phylum Streptophyta; class Magnoliopsida; order Lamiales; family Oleaceae; genus Fraxinus; species Fraxinus quadrangulata. Next base: position 80,010 of record CAIGRB010137309.1, read on the forward strand.
GTTGGCATCCTTTATGATTGTTTTAAATTCTATCTGACATAATAGTATCTTATTATTTTCTGCCCTTCCAGTTAAATGGTGTATACACTGAAGATTCTGCTGTTGTGGAGCCCTGTATAGCAGCTTTGAGAAATCTGAGTGCTCCCTTGTATCTAGATATGAAGACCGAAACTCAGGTTCAGTTCATTTTCAGCTATTCAGCAGTAATATGATATATGTTCTGTGATGACTATCACTACTATGAAAAGAAATATGGTAGGGATAGAGAACCATCATAGTACCTGCTGAAGCTTTTCTTGTTCACTATACCATCTCTTTCTGATATCACTAGCTCATGAATATGAAGAGGATGACTGAACCTTTTAAGTTTTAACATTCTAGGTAGGAAGATCTGCTTACAAGTAAATTGAGAAACTAAGCACCAGAGAAACTGGGCTTTGTCTGGTTAAGCCAACTGGTAATCCAATTTTGTTGCCAGTAAGTTATTTGACTTTAAGTAGGGGATTTGTTAAGTGAGTAACGTCTTAGGGTTTCATGCTTTGGGAGTTCAACTAGGTGTGGTGGCCTAGGGGTATTTCGGCCTTTTGTTTCCATTGTTTGAGCACGAGGTAAAAGAGTCATACGCTTGTCAAAGGCCATGCCACTCACGTCTGCAAGTAGTAATAACTCTATCCGGCAGGAGGATTCTCCAATAACACTATTTTCAGCTTCTGTTTACTTCCTTGGCTAAAAAGTTGACACAGCTAACTCTTTGGTGAAGTACATGTTGGATAACTCTTAATGACCATTAGAAGGTTTCTACATTTCTCTACAATGGTTCATAGCATGTGCATGGAGATTACTCCTTTTCAATCAACTTGGTTGTGACTTGGAAATCATTTTCAAAATTGTATTCGCTTATCTTATTTCAAGCATCGGTTGAAGGTCTCACTGGATACTTCAAAACTCCGCCACTGTACTTGCATTGCCAAATTTCCCATCACATCCTCCTTTGCAACAACCAAACTCACCCCTAATCAAACAACCAGAGCTGGCTACTTTTGAATTTCCTCGTGCGCTTTCATCCGTGTAGTTTGATACCTAGGGAGCAAAATAACATCCAATATTCCAGAACTATGCACTATACCATTATTTTTGTTAGAAGGCTGTTAAGTACCAGCACTAATTGTGAAGCAAAAGAACAAAAAGTAAATTTGTTTTGTTCTCCAGCGGTCAAAGCATTCAAGAAAGGAGAGTTCAAATCAGGGCATTTGGAGGACATGTTCAACATCCTCTTGTATTTCACCTATAGCAAATGGGAGAACTGAATATAACTCTTTCAAACCTTAGAATTTTGTGTACTTTCATGCTTAACCAACCATGTAGATTTCAGATTTGCTGGTACTTAGTGATCCAAAGCTGCGACCGTTTTGGGCATTGGGTCTTGACTACCCACTAACCAGATTTAAGTTGAATGTTCATGAACTTACCGTTGCTGTTAAAAGCCTATATTTTTAGAATCTTCAACAGAAATACTTAATTCTGGGGATCAACTTGATCTTATCAAAGCATTGATGAGGTATCAAATGTTCCACTTCGTAGATCCTATTCATCCCCAGCAATAATACAGTCACACTACCTTTAAATTATGATTTAGGTTTTCTGGATCAATTAAAGCTTTTCCAACCAGACATTGATTCTCTCATCATCTCCCAGTGCTTCCACAGTGCCTTCAACACCTTTCTGAGTGGAGTTTTTTTATTTACTTCTTCAAAAATAAAATGCTAGTGACCCTTCCCTCAAGGATATGGGGCAGGCTGGTATTATACATTGATCTTAATGTCAGATATCATACGAAAAGATTCTTGATTTGTTCTACAGTCATTTCAGTAAAGACACTGAAGACCAATGCCAATATTCAACGGTCCATGTTGCACCATAGCATGCATTAAGAAAAGGGTTAAATAGTTTGAACATCTTACTTTAGCCACATATCCTATATTCAGAGAGTTGATAATCTGATGTTTGGACATGTACTCTCTCTCATCCTGGCCTATGCTTTACCCAAGTCCAGGTTATAACATTAAAAACCTTGAATTATCTGTCTTTTGCTTGTCAATTTATTTTAAAAGTTAATATTTTACGCCTAGAACAGGTTTGAAATTGATTAAATCATGGAGCTACCAACAGTCATTGCTTTAGTTTGTACTTGAGAACTTTTTCACTTAATCTTATATCTTGGTTTTAGATACAGTAGGTGAAGTGGATCTCTAGCATTGCTAGCTGATAATGGTTGCACATTGGACTTTTTAAACAATAGTGTGCCACCCATATACGTGGATTTTCTTTATGATGGTGTATTCTGTCCCGAGACTTCTAAGAAGAAATACAATGTACCAGTCTTTCTGCAACTTAATTATCGTGCTTTAGTTTGTGGTTTCTATGTCTTACATTATAAATTACTAGAATTTGTTTCCTGGAGAAGATATTTTGACATTGTAATAGTATTTTATAGCTGGAATTTCATTTCCTTGTGTGTTTTAGCAGGAACTTATCTTCCAAAATCTTTTGATTCTGTTTCGGAGCGCCATGGGTGATATACAAAATGCTGCCAGAGAGGCCTTGTTGCGAATTCAAGTTTGTTCCCTCTTCTCTGTTACTTGTGTTAATTTCTATAGATAATATTTCTTCCAGATTTAGTTAGATTGCCTACTTCTAAGCTATGTTTGAATCTGTTGGACAAATGTTTGTGGGAATAACATTGATCCTGTTCATTGTCGATCCTGCTCATGTGGTCTTGGTTATTTATTATTGAATATTTTATTGTTATACTGTTATGTAACCTATAGAATACTGTAGCCTTCTGTAAGGACTGCTTGCTGCCATATCTGTCTGCTTATTCTAGTTTTCAAGTCCAAGTATGCATCAGTCACATCCTTATGTAATACCTTCTTAGCCTTTCTTGTCATGATGTCTGTTATGGTGTTGCAACATCATATTTCATGGCACTCGAAACTTTAATAGATTTTTACACTTTAGACACTTCAACAGACTTGCTCAGAGATTGTTTAAGGATGAGGTAGATGTCCCAATTATTGTGCTATTGAAAGTGCATGCAGAACTATGCTGTAGCTGCCTGAATCCATGACATTGTTCTAAGATGACAAAATAAATTATAATTTGTTATCAATGTATAGCCTCTTTAATGTAAGACAAGTTATCCTTGAAGCTTATTATGGATGCATTATATCAAATAAACACAAGTTTAATTTGCAACATATATATCATGGAAGTCTGTAATAATGATGTTCGAAAAAGATATTGAACAATGTCGTTATTTAGTTGGTGGTTGGATTAATTGGTTTATTCAATTCAACGGATACCTGTTGAGTTGGGTACATTAGACAATACTCTCCATCAGCAAAACAGCAATCGGCGTTTTACGACTTTATGTTGTCTGTCTGTGATGGCCTTTAATTTCCAGTTACATGATGAGAATAGACTTTGGCAGTTAAACCAACAGAAGATTGATAACTTGGGTACAACATGATCCTCAGCGTATCTCTATGCCAGTTTTTGTCCTTTACCCGTATAAAGTGATATGACAGGATTGAAATGCTTGTTTTGCATGATTTTTCTTCTACCTTATTTTCTGTTTGTGCATGTTGGTGTTTCTAATTTTTTTGCTCGTGAGGGTAATACAGAGATATCTTATGATGTCCACAATGTGATGGTCATGTGAATTTTGTGTAACAGTGAGAAGAATTGTGTATCCTGCTTTCTTTTCCAATTTATGCCACGGTAAATAACTTGTGGAGTTAATTTGGGATCTTGCAGATCAACTCCGCAATGGTTGGTCGGGTGCTTGATTCAATTTTGGGTCAGAATCATTGCTCAGTTGGTTTAGCTCGTGGGAAGAAGAAAAAGAAAGCACATGTTTATCAGAATCTTGCTCCATGCAATAATGCAATACACACAGAAACTACGCTGCTTCTTTTGAGCTCCTTACTTGACGTATTGCTCTTGAAGAAGAACATAGAGAACAGGTATGCTATAATTATTGGATGCAGATTTAGTATGTTTTGCTGTGATTATGATTGATGTGTTGTCATTTACAAACTCAAAATTTTGGAACTTTTGGTTTCTTAAAGCTGACTATTCCCAATTATATGCTTGTAGGGCTTCACTATTAGGTCCACTATTTAAGCTTCTTCGCATGGTATTTAAGGATAATGAGTGGCTGCACAAGACTGCTGACCAGGATACAGCACATGGAACTTCATTTGGCGCTCTTCAGACTTTTTCTGATGCTGCAGCTTATATTCAGCAGACTCTGCTATCTACTTTGGAAGATATCAGTTCTTCCCTTGTAAATGATATTCCACAGAAGGTTTTCTCCAACTTTTACTCTGATATTTATTGACATGTAACCTGTCAAGATTCAAGTACTCTGGGGCTCCTCTTCTTCTGATCACAATTTATGCATGTTTTATGCAGGATGACATTATTCCTAATTTTGACTTGGAATTGTTAGTTAATTGTGCCCGCTCTGCAAGTGATGCAATCACCCGCAATCATGTCTTCTCGTTTCTTACGATTCTTACAAAAATTGTACCTGATAAAGTTTTGGACTACACAATGGATATCATCACCGTGACAGGGGAATCTACTGTTACACAGGTTGGATGTTATCTTGAACGTGTACATGCATGGCATTTTCCCCTTTTTCTTAATTTTATTGGAATATAATTGTGCTTGTTTATCTATAGTCAACCCTGGGGATCTCAGCATTTGATTCTTTTCTAGATTCCATAGTTATTTGCCTTTTGAGAAATTAGGCTTTGCTCTTTGTCACATGCTGAGCTCCTACTTTTATCCTGTTTATGTTGCGAGTTTGCATTATAGTGCCTGCAGCAGCAAATCTTGTCTTCTTATGCACTAATTTTGAGATTTTAAGCCCACTTTGTCATTTAAGACGTGTATTTCCAAATCCTAAATTAAAAAATGATTTTTCTGTAGTGGGATAGCTATTCACAACACGTGTTTGAAGACCTTATATCGACAGTTGTACCATGCTGGTTATCTAGGACTGACAATGCAGACAAATTTCTTCAGGTAATATTCTTGTGAAGTTTTCTGTTGCCATCAGTTTCTGCACCATTCAAGTGTTCTCTGGTGCACTTTTCAAGTAATCTCTCGCTGCTGTTTGTGGATTTTTTTGGGTATTAATCCTGATCTTGTTCATAACTCATCTCAGATTTTCATAACTATATTACCACAAGTTGTGGAACAGAGGAGGCTCCCCATTATTGTGCACATATTGAGGTATAAATACTACGTCTATTGTATTGGTTGTCTAGCTTTACGTTTTCTGAATAGTTTGCTTCATAGGACTCTTGGAGAGGCTGATAGTTTGGGTTCTCTGCTCTTCCTCCTTTTCCATTCATTAGTCTCAAGGAAGAGCTTATTTAGTCTGAGCAGCAACCCTTCCTTGGATCAATTAACCAGCATCATCAATAGGCAGTGGGAGTATGAATTTGCTCTGCAGCTTTGTGAGCAGTATTCATGCACAATATGGGTTCCTTCGATAGTTTTATTGCTTCAGAAAACTGGAAATAGTAATTTGAGTGAAGATGTGGTTCTGAAGATTCTGGTCGCAATGCAATTTACTTCGGACAAGCTGCGAGATCCTGAAATTGCTTACAAGGTTGATTCCGGAGAAGATGTGAACAACATTCAGGTAAGAATAATCTATTCCGTGTTTTAGACTTTTTTTTTATCATTTCGTAGGCAGTGAGAAGTGAGGTTGTAAAATTGATCTTATAGCCACAGTGAAGTGGGTAACTATGATGTATCTACAAGGACACGTGTCCGACATGTTCGACATGGAATTTTTCAAAAAAAGTACCGGCACAACATGTCACCATCATGATTAAATTCTTTAAAATTCTGTATTTATATAGTATAGCTTTTGTTTTATACTTATTAATCTTTCTTATTGAAATCTTTTAAATAAGCGTAACTACTTGTTATATTATAATAACCTTGAGTAAAAAATATATAGTACTGTTGTCAAAAAAAGAAAAATGACTATAGTGGAGTGTTTGATGAGTATACGTGTCATATGGACACAGACGTATCACACGAGTTGAAGTGTCCGTGTAACACAGGTAGGTAATTAAGACGCAAGGATATAAACCTACAACTGGAGGTGTTGTCAATTGAGGATAGATGAAGGTTTTGATGACTTAGATGGTTGGGACATGTCTTATGTGGATATAGAGAAGCTTTTGTTCACAAAGAGCGACGTAATTTTAGAACTAGTAAAGGGGGAGGTGGACTCAACTTATTATGGCGTGAGGCTATTGCAAATAATTTGATTCCTTTGGATCTTTCAAAGGAGATAGCTTTGGTTATATGGAAAGGTGAAAAGTGAAAGGTGATTTATGTAATTGACTCCAAGTTAGGAATAAGACTACTAGTTGACAGGCTCCAGGAATTTTAGTTATTCACATGCTGTGCAATATATTCTTGAGAATATCAAGTACCTTTAGTAAGAATAAAACCTTTGGATTGTTACAAAATTGGCGGTACATACCATTCACATTACTACCGATGATTGAATTTTTATAATTGGCGCTTGGACAGGAAGCTCTTTTTCTTCCCTCCTTTCCTCTCCTACGAAACTCCTCCCAGCTGGGTCTTTAATATCACAGCCTGTCAGAGAATACTTGCCATTGAGATGATCAAGTAATTCATTTAATGTTGACCTAGAGTGACGAACTGGTCCTAAATCGAGAGATTAGTGTAAAATTTTTTTTTTTTTTGAAACTCTATTCATGAAGAGACCATGGCACTAAAAGTAATTATAATCTATTTCTGTACAATCAGAATGTTAAAAGTTGGGTTTGTTTGTACGCTTAAAGAACACCTATTCTATTAGTGGTTCTAATGCTAAAAATTCATTCAAAAGTAATAGGTAAGTTTAACGGGATTATGCTGTAATTAATTTCTTAAGTGTATTCTTATGATTGAAAATAAGTTTGAAAGAAGTACTTTGTATATCTTGTCCTTTATACTCTCTATACAAATACAAAGTAGAGACAAATCAAGAAAGTAGAGAATTTTAGTAACAAATTGAGACAAATCAAACATATGGAGAGAAATCTGGAAACAGATTTCTTATTTTTCCAAATTTCTTATAGAATAGGAAACTACTGATTACCAAAAATCTCTCCACGGTTGATCTGTTACTTGTTTTAGAATTAAAAATCATTTCTTGATGATTTTTCTACATAATTATGCCGCCAATATACTAGCAGTGCTTGAAATCTGCTGGGATTTTTTTTTTTTCACAGAATTTGTATTTTCATGTATCTTGACTACAGCTGAAATGATTATGCAGGCTACAGTTGGTGCGCTCATGGAGCAAATTGTTTTTCTTCTTCAACTGATTGACTCAAAAAGAAAGCATATTAGTCTTCCCTCTCTCATCAGGAAAGAATTGAAGGAGTATTTCCATGCTGTTTTGAAAACTGTTACAAAGGGCCTGGTACCCTCAACCTACTTCTCTGTCATCATTCATTTACTTGGACACGCGGATAGGAGTGTGAGAAAGAAGGTAAGAAAAGTCCTTTTGCTTCCTGATTGTCCTGAGTGGAAGCAGTTTCAAGCAATTGGAAATTGTTAAAACTGGCCATACAAGATAGCATAGATCCTCCCTTTAATGGGGATTTAGTCTGAAACCACTTTCTTTTTGTTAGAATGATTTAGAACCTTCTTAAGCTAAAATCGATAATGTTACTCTGGCTCAGGGACACTCTGTTGCATGTGCATATTCTTTTCCGAAATAGGGGATTTTGCTTTAATCATCTCTCATAGGAGTTCTAATCTTTTAGTTTCTATATCCTGTGCAACAGGCTCTTGGAGTTCTATGTGAGACGGTGAAGGATTCCAGTACCATTAATGCAAAGCTTGAGAAAAGAGGATTTGTTTCAAGCACAAGGAGCTTATGGCTTCATCTTGATGAGACTTCTCTGGAATCATTTAATAACTTGTGCTTGGAAATATTAAAATTAGTTGATTCCCCCAATGATGACTCAAGTACTTCCCTGAAACTTGCAGCTGTATCAGCATTGGAAGTCTTGTCCAACAAGTTCCCTTCGCATGATTCAGTCTTCAGCATGTGCCTTGGATCTGTTAGCAGAAGAATCTGTTCAGACAATTCTTTTGTCTCTTCTCATTGCCTTCGTGCTACTGGTGCACTGATTAATGTACTTGGACCAAAAGCCCTGCCTGAACTTCCGGGTATCATGGGATGTGTGGTAAGGAAATCTCGTGATGTCCCTTCTGTGTCTGCAGTAACCAAAAGAATTGCTGACAGTACTACTGGTTCATCAAATTCGAAGGACTCGCTCTCCATGTCTATTCTACTCACCTTAGAGGCAGTTGTTGACAAGCTTGGTGGATTTCTCAACCCATATCTGGGAGACATTTTAGGACTTGTTGTGTTGCATCCGCTTTATGTTTCCAGCAAAGAGCCAAAGTTAAAATTAAAAGCTGATGACCTGCGAAAGCTCATTACTGATAAAATCCCTGTAAGTAGCTTCCCCAAATGCTTCTTATTTCTTGGCATACTTTTATGGTTATATAAATTATTAATGTTGGAACTTTCTATTGGCATTTGATTTTTGTTCGTCAGGTTCGTCTTTTGCTCCCACCTGTGCTGGGAATGTATTCTGATGCTGCAAAATCTGGGGGGTCAAGTTTATCAATTGTTTTTGAAATGCTAGGGAACGTGGTTAATTCAATGGATAGATCATCTATTGGTGCTTATTATGCGAAGATTTTTGATTTGTGCTTGCTAGCACTTGATCTTCGCCGCCAGCACCCTGCATCAATTAAAAATATCAATATTATTGAGAAAAATGTCTTAAGTGCAATGGTTACCCTGACTATGAAACTGACAGAGACGATGTTCAGGCCTCTTTTCATCAAGAGTATTGAATGGTCTAGTTCAGATGTGGAAGATAGTGAATATACTCCAGGAAAAACAATTAATCGCGTTATTTCCTTCTATGGTTTGGTCAACAAACTTGCTGAAAGCCATCGGTGAGTTAGCTACTGATCTATCTGATATAACTTTCTGATCTGTGACGTAGGTTTCCTGAAAGTTATCTAGGTTAATGGTTTTCGTTGCAAGTAAGCAAGTATTTCAAAATTTGATTTGTGATAATTCGAGTCAAACGAGTAGACATTTTATTTCAAGTCTTGATGTTGTCATGTTTGGCACCTAATTAGTGCGTAATGGGTGTGATGGTAACATGGTTGACGTGGAAATCAGTTCCTTACAATGAGTAATGTTATACCTACTGAGGACGATTCCCATATGAGCTGGCATTAAATGATAAGGCTAATAAAGTGGGTCTCATATCCCCCGGACCCTGCATGCAGCTACCTTATCATTTCATGTCCCATCAGATGCCACATTACACGTTGATCATTCCCACTGGGGACATATAGCATTATTCCTCCACAATATAGGAATTGCAGGCCACATAAAATGAGGATCTTATGTGAATGAGATGAATAGTAACAATTTTGGAAAATATACACAATCATGTATTTATTGATGCATGCTCTTAGAATTGGTTGAACTATCCCACTGGAATGGGGATATCAATCATGGATTTTCCGAAAATCACAATCTACGACTTGGGAAAAGAAAATCCTGCTATTCTTGCTCCTTCACGGCTCACATTTGCCCAGTTGGCAAAATTTATTAATCAGGGAAATGAAATTTCTGTAGGCACAAGCCATCAATTGCGTGGAATTTATTGCCACTTGGGGGTCTCGTCATTGTTGCTTTTGTATTTTCATCCAAACCAATTTTATTTAAAATGTAAATGTACCTTGTATCCATATATGTTCATATGTCTGAGAAAGATTCAACGGATTTCATCTCATTGCAGATCACTGTTTGTACCTTACTTCAAGTACTTGCTTGATGGTTGTGTTCAACATCTTGTTCATGCCTATGATACAAAAACTGGTCTGGCTCCAAAGAAAACAAAGCTTCAGGAAACAAGCAATAACTCGAAGGACGGAGATGTTGGATTCTCGCTTGAATTGTGGCATCTAAGGGCATTGATTTTATCATCTCTACATAAATGTTTTCTCTATGATACCGGGAGCCTTAAATTTCTGGATTCATCTAATTTTCAGGCAAGGAAGCTCTCTACCTTATTATTAAATGTCTTTTGCTTCATTCATTGATAAATTGTTGCCCTGTAAATAGAGTGAAATATTGCGCCATATGCGCTAAATTACACGGTATGGGACCTTTTAATTAAAAATGACACAGCATGTAACTTTCTATTGCAGAACAGACGCCACTGCCTAAATCAGCCACCAACCACCACCTGATTAAATTTTTCTATTTCTTGGATGTTTCTGTTCTTGTCTTCCTAGAAAGACTGTCAATTAGGTAGTTGAGTGTAGGGGTTGGAATTTTATGATTGCACAAGGTTTATGGTTTTGTAGAGCACGCTCATCTAAAGTGTTATGGTTGATGATTGTTTAAAACATTTTTTTCAATGAAAGTTCCTTTTCTTGTAATTGCATTGATTAATAGGACTTAGATCTCGTCAGTTTTATTTTTTATTTTTTTATTTTAATGAGAAGGGAGTTTGGTATTGGTTTCTGTTTTGGAGGTGGAGTTGTATTAAAGGACACTTATATTCTCTGCAATATTTTAGTCTGGCACAGTTGCTTCCTTTGGTTATTTTTGATTGAATGTACTGTTTCTTCTTTCAGGTTCTTCTGAAACCAATTGTGTCACAACTTGTTATGGATCCCCCGGCTTCTTTAGAACCATATCCAGACATACCGTCTGTGAAGGAAGTGGATGATTTGTTGGTTGCCTGTGTTGGCCAGATGGCTGTTACTGCTGGTTCTGACCTCCTGTGGAAGCCGTTGAATCATGAGGTCAGCAAAACATATCCTTCCATTAATCTGATATTCTGGCAATGGTTTGTACATGTATTGCATATTTTAAGATCCACAGACAAATCTGAAAATAGAAAAGATAAAACTTCTTTTGCCTTGATTCTCTTCCCCTATAAATTGTTGATTAATGATTGCCACGTTTACAAAGTCACATCCTTCTCCTGTCTGTCTTTTACCATATATTGTAGTTGGCTTATATGTTATTGTGCTGGATTTGATTTGTAGTTTAACATAGCAGTAACTTATTTGCACAAGGGATCCATCTCTTAGAATGATTACTGGAAGGATTTAAGTAGAGGTATACAAAACACGAACTGAATCAATATTTGGGGATTCTGGCTGTCATTCTTGTCATTTATAAACATGCCTAACATGGGATATCCCACGTTGATCTCATCTTCATTTGATGCTAAATCCATTCTATTCTACAGATATCTAATCCTGCACACACAAAACCACAATCATAGTTCTACTATGAAAAGTGTTGGCCTAAGTACATTCAAATTATTCACAGTTAGTTAAGAGGTCAACATGGGGGAAAATATACACACCGTTCTCATTGTCCACGTCACCTTCTGATTTGAATCTTCCAATGCAGGTATTGATGCAAACTCGTGCTGAAAAGGTTAGGCCCCGTATTTTGGGTCTCAGAATTGTCAAGTACCTTGTGGAGAAATTGAAAGAAGAATATCTGGCATTTTTGCCAGAAACAATCCCCTTCCTTGGAGAATTGCTTGAGGATGTCGAGCTACCTGTCAAATCTCTTGCGCAAGAGATTCTGAAGGAAATGGAAACTTTGAGCGGTGAGAGCCTTCAGCAATACCTCTGATGATGTATACTGGTGCTAACACACCGAATGACTTTAAGGCAATCTGCCTTGAAATTGCCATCCATGTAGGACTATTAAGCAGAGGTCAGGCACATTTTCTTTCACTGTATCTAATGCCAATTTTGTTAGGTTCTCTGCAGTTGTGTAAAATTATTATCTCGGGATTATGCTGAGATGAGTTATATCTAGTTCTCGGCAAAGCTAGTTGTAAGATGGCAATTACTTTTTATATTCATCATAGCTGTAGTTTCTCTCTCCTAATTTTGCATTGAGTAGGGGTGGATTTTTTAATCGGAACCGAACTTCTCGAACCGGAACCTTCCGGGCTGGTTTCAAAAATTACATGGAACCGAATAGTTTCATTTACAAAATATTTGAAGTTTAATAGGTGCTTCCGGTTCTTGAAATACTTGGACGGAAACTCAAATGGGAATCAAATCTTCAATTTTTATTTTTATTCTTTTCATTTTTTATAGTTTTATTCATCTCCTCCCAACAATCCTAATCTTAATTGAGGCGCTGCCAAATGAGAGATTCTCTTGAAGACAATGTCTCAAACGCAAAATTGTTGTGCAACCTACGATTGCACCACCATTGTCCACGTAGTAAAAACAATTCTTTTTATTTGTAATGTAGTACTGATAATATAT
>CAIGRB010137362.1:406-18542 GCA_903798255.1 Fraxinus quadrangulata
CTCACTGGTTTGCACTGAAAATCGATTTGATGGAGCGAACTATTTATATTTATGATAGTTTGCCAACACACATCTATGTTACTCAGGTGGCCGAATGTATGAAGCCTATTCGAGTGGTCGTTCCCTAGTTGATAAAGGTACACGTAGTGCGTGAAGAAAATTTTAATACCAAGATGTTCCATTATCGGAGGGTTGTAGTTCCTGGACAAATAAATAGGTAAGCTTAGTGTAATTTAACATTTAGCACCGACATTTATAAATTATTTCATGTATGTCATTTTCATCTAACTTTCGTGTAATTATTTTGCAGATCTGATTGTGGGCTATTTACAGTGAAATATATAGAATTTTTGCAAGTTCAATTAAATGTGGATTTGGTTCGTCTGGAATATATGTCTATTTGGAGAAAGAAATTAGCTGCAGAAATATTTGCATGGCACTTTGATCCGTAGACTTAGTAAAAAATTTCAAGTTATTATTTGTATTAATATCCCAGAGAATGATTTTGTAATTGTACAGTTTTGATACCCTTAATTTAAATATTCTTATGCATTCTGTTAAACGGTATAACTTTGATCCGTAAATTTAATTAAATGTTGTTGTAGTTAAAATTTTGATACCCTTAATTTAAAGATCTATGAGAACAACACAAGTGACGGTATAAATGGCACACATGTTCATGAGAACGGTACACAAGTACCGTTATTGTGAAGAAAATGACACTTGTGCTGACAGTGGGATGAGAACATTTATTAGAACAGTATGCCTATCGTTATATTTGTAAATAAAAGTCCATGAGAAAGACACTTTTGCCATTACTGAGTTATGAAAAGAACAGAACATTGTCGCAACAGTGTAGAAAATGACGCTTATGTCGTTACTGATATGAGAACATCTACTAGAACGGTAGAAGTATCATTATATTTGTAAATAACAGTCCATGAGGACGATACTTGTGCCATTACTGTATATTAAACGGCACTTGTACCGTTCTACCTCTAAACATGAGTATAAAGAGCCACGACCCATCCGGGCCACGATAATCAATAAGCTGAACTCATTTAAGTTGCAAGATGGACATGACGTTTACAACATTTGGGAGATATACTCATTACTTGTACTTTCAAACGAATTTAGACCAAGACTTGTGATTTCACCGTTTGATACCATTTATTCTATATCAATTCCATCGTTAATTGTCACATAATCAACATTCTTGGCCTTCTTATGTTAGGGGGTCCAATGCTTGAGGTCATTCCGTTGGAAAATAAGCAAAATATTGGAGAAATCAATAGAACGACACAAGTGTCGTTCTACCTCTAAACACAACTATAAAGAGCCACTACCTGTTCGAGCCACGATAATCGATAATCTAAACTCATTTAAGTTGTAGGATGGGCATGCCACTTACAATATTTGGGGATATGCTCATTATTTATACTTTCAATGAATTTAGACCAAGACTTGTAATTTCACCGTTCGATACCATATATTTTATATCAATTCCATCGTTAGATGTCATATAAACAACATTTTCGGCCTTCTTAAGTTAGGGGGTCCAATACTTGAGGTCGTTCACTTGGAAATGTAGCAAAATATTGGAAAAATCAACAGAACGGCGGCACTTGTGCCGTTTTGTCTCTAAACACGAGTATAGAGAGCCACGACAAGTCCGAGCCACGATAATCGATAAACTGAACTCATTTAAGTTGCAGGATGGACATACTGCTTACAACATTCGGAAGGTATGATCATTACTTATATTTCAAACAAATTTAGACTAAAACTTTGTGATTTCACCGTTTGATACCATATATTCTATATCAATTCCACCGTTAATTATCCCATAATTAACATTCTTTGTATTCTTAAGTTAGAGGGTCCAATACTTGAGGTTGTTCCATTGCAAAAAAAAATATTGGAGAAATCAACAGAACGATATTTATGTCGTTCTGCCTCTAAACATGAGTATAAAGAGCCACAGTCGTTCGAGCCACAATAATCGATAAGCTAAACTCATTTAAGTTACAAGATAGACACGTCGCTTACAACATTCGGGGGATATACTCGTTACTTATACTTTCAAATGAATTTAGACCAAGACTCGTGATTTCACTATTTGATACCATATATTCTATCTATATCAATTCCACCGTTAGTTGTCACATAATCAACATTTTCGGCCTTCTTAAGTTAGGGGGTCCAATGCTTGAGGTCGTTCCATTGGAAAAATAACAAAATATTGGAGAAATCAACAGAACTGTGACATTTGTCCCATTCTGTCTCTAAACACGAGTGTAAAGAGCCATAACCAGTCCGAGCCACGATAATCGATAAGCTTAACTCATTTAAGTTGTCAGATGGAAATGCCGCTTACAACATTTAGGACATATGCTCATTACTTATACTTTCAAACGAACTTAGACGAAAACTTGTGATTTCACCGTTTGATATCATATATTCTTTATCAATTTCACCGTTAATTGTCACATTATCGGCCATTTTATGTTGGGGGTCCAATGCTTGAGGTCATTTCACTGAAAAAGTAGAAAAATATTGGAGAAATCAATAGAACGACACTTTTGCCGTTCTACCTCCAAACACGAATATCCACGACCCGTCCGAGCTACGATAATCGATATGCTTAACTCATTTAAGTTGTAGGATGGACATACCGCTTACAACATTGAGGAGATATGCTCTTTACTTATACTCTCAAACGAATTTAGACCAAGACTTGTGATTTCACCGTTTGATACCATATATTTTATCTATATCAATTCCGTCGTTAGTTGTCACATAATCAACATTTTCGGCATTCTTAAGTTAGGGGGTCCAATGCTTGAGGTCATTCCGCTAGAAAAGTAAAAAAATATTGGGGAAATCAACAAAACGGCAACACTTGTGCCGTTTTGTCTCTAAACACGTCTATAAAGATCCATGACCAGTCCGATAGACATGCTGCTTACAGCATTCAGGAGATATGCTCATTACTTATACTTTTGAATGAATTTAGACGAAGACTTGCGATTTTACCGTTTCTATATGAATTCCACCGTTAATTGTCACATTATCAAAAATTTTGTGCTTCTTAAGTTAGGGAGTCCAATGCTTGAGGTCGTTCTGCTGGAAAACTAGCTAAATATTAGAGAAATCAACAGAACGGCGGCAGTTCTACCGTTCTGTCTCTAAACAAGAGTATAAAGATCCTCGACTAGTCCGAGCCACGATAATCGACAAGTAGAACTCATTTATGTTGCATGATGGATATGCTACTTATAACATTCTGGAGATATGTTCATTACTTATACTTTCAAACGAATTAAGAAGAAGACTTGTGATTTCATCGTTTGATACCATATATTCTATATTAATTTCACTGTTAAATGTCACATAATCAACCTTCTCAGCCTTTTTAAGTTATGGGGACCAATGCATGAGGTCGTTCCGTCGGAAAAATAGTAAAATATTGGAGAAATCAACAGAACGGCACTTATGCGGTTATGCTTCTAAACACCAGTATCCATAACCCGTCGGAGTTACGATTATCGATATGCTTAACTCATTTAAGCTTTAGGATGGAGATGCCGCTTACAACATTTGGGGGATATGCTCATAACTCATAATTTCAAACGAATTTAGATGAAAACTTATGATTTCACCATTTGATACCATATATTCTATATCAATTCCACCGTTAATTGTCACATAATCAACATTCTCGTCCTTCTTAAGTTAGGGGGGTCCAATGCTTGAGGTCGTTTCGCTGAAAAAATAACAAAATATTTGAGAAATCAACAGAACGACACTTCTACCTCTATACCTCTAAACATGTGTATAAAGAACCACGATCCATCCGAGCCACGATAATCGATAAGCTAAACTCATTTAAGTTGCATGATGGAAGTGCACTTACAACATTCAGGGGATATACTCATTGCTTATACTTTGAAACGAATTTAGACCAAAACTTGTTATTTTATTGTTTGATACCATATATTCTATATAATTCCACCGTTAGTTGTCACATAATCAACATTCTTAGCTTTCTTAAGTTAGGGAGTCGAATGCTTGAGGTCGTTCCGCTGGAAAAGTAGCAAAATATTTGAGAAATTAACAAAACGACACTTGTGCTGGTATGCCTCTAAACAGGAGTATCCATGACCCGTCCGAGCTACGAGAATCGATATGCTTAACTCATTTAAGCTGCAGGATGGAGATGCCACTTACAACATTCGGGGGATATGCTCATAACTCATACTTTCAAATGAATTTAGACGAAAAATTGTGATTTCACCATTTGATACCATATATTCTATATCAATTCCACCGTTAATTGTCACATAATCAACATTCTCGGCCTTCTTAAGTTAGGGAGGTCCAATGCTTGAGGTCGTTTCGCTAGAAAAATAACAAAATATTTGAGAAATCAACTGAACGACACTTCTGCCTCTATACCTCTAAACACGTGTATAAAGAGCCACAATCCGTCTGGACCACAATAATCGATAAGCTAAATTCATTTAAGTTGCAGGATGTACGTGCCTTTACAACATTGGGGGATATGCTCATTACTTATACTTTCGAATGAATTTAGACTAAAACTTGTGATTTCGCTATTTGATACCATGTATTCTATCTCTATCAATTCCACCGTTAGTTTTCACATAATCAACATTCTCGGCCTTTTTAAGTTAGGGGGTCCAATACTTGAGGTCGTTATGTTGGAAAAATAGCAAAATATTTGAGAAATCAACTGAACGACACTGTTCTCTTCTAAACACGAGCATAAAGAGCCACGGCCTGTCCTAACTACTATAATCGATAAGCTGAACTCATTTAAGTTGTAGGGTGGACATGCCGCTTACAACATTCAGGGGATATACTCATTACTTATACTTTGAAACGAATTTAGACCAAGACTTGTGATTTTATCTTTTGATACCATATATTCTATATAATTCCACAGTTATTTGACACATAATCTATAACGACCCGTGTCCCACTTAATGAGTTGTCCCGGCCATTAGATCGACGACGTACTGTCCACAGTGTACCAACATGGGTCTTTCACCATGCTTTGTCCTCACTCGCACGCTCCTCGAGAAATTTTTTCAAGGGGTCACCCATCATAGAATTGCTCCAAGCCAAGCACACTTAACTGTGGAGTTTCTAACGATGGACTTTCGGAAAAGAAGGTGCACCTTGTTGGTATGAGTAGTACCTATCAAATATTTTTTAAGCTTTCCTGGTCTGGGTATTACATCCTTGGTAGTTAGTTTTAGTGGATCCTCGAGTCCACTCATTTTTACTTTCAAAGTGTAGCTTCTTTTTTGTTAGACAATTGTAGGCAATATGTCCATCTTTATTGCAAAAGCTGCAGATAGTTTTTGAGAGATTTGTATTTGAGGTTTTGACAAATAAATTTTTGAGAGATTTTTGTTTCAAAAATGGTTTTATACAATGCCTCCATTATCAAAAATACATTTTTGANGGACAGCTCGTTAAGTGGGACCCGTGTCGTTACAAATGGTATTAGAGCCTGGTTGCCAGTCGAAAATTGGGAACTAAGTGCTATGCTGGACAAAGTACTACGCCATAGGGCAGGAGCCACCTCTTGAACTTGTAGGAGCCACCTCTAGAATCCCAACGCCTGGCTACGGATCCTCAAATGATTCAAGTGCGACAAGCACGTCACGAGTCTAACGAGGGTGATTGTAATACCCCGACCAAGAAAGTTTAAAAAAGATTTGATAGGTATTACTCATACCAACAAAGTGCACCTTCTTTTCCGGAAGTCTATCGTTAGAAACTCCACAATTAAGCGTGCTTGGCTTGGAGCAATTCTATGATGGTGACCCACTGGGGAGTTTTCTCGGGGAACGTGCGACTGAGGACAAAGCATGCTGAAAAGACCCATGTTGGTACAGTGGGGACAGTCCGTCATCGATCTAACGGTCGGGACAGCTCGTTAAGTGGGACCCGTGTCGTTACAAATGGTATTAGAGCCTGGTTGCCAGTCGAAAATTGGGAACTAAGTGCTATGCTGGACAAAGTACTACGCCATAGGGCAGGAGCCACCTCTTGAACTTGTAGGAGCCACCTCTAGAATCCCAACGCCTGGCTACGGATCCTCAAATGATTCAAGTGCGACAAGCACGTCACGAGTCTAACGAGGGTGATTGTAATACCCCGACCAAGAAAGTTTAAAAAAGATTTGATAGGTATTACTCATACCAACAAAGTGCACCTTCTTTTCCGGAAGTCTATCGTTAGAAACTCCACAATTAAGCGTGCTTGGCTTGGAGCAATTCTATGATGGTGACCCACTGGGGAGTTTTCTCGGGGAACGTGCGACTGAGGACAACGCATGCTGAAAAGACCCATGTTGGTACCGTGGGGACAGTACGTCGTCTATCTAACGGTCGGGACAACTCATTAAGTGGGACCCAGGTCGTTACATAATCAACATTCTCAGCTTTCTTAAGTTAGGGAGTCGAATGCTTGAGGTTGCTTCGCTGAAAAAGTAGCAAAATATTGAAAAAATTAAAAGAACGTCACTTGTGCTGTTATGCCTCTAAACAGGAGTATCCATGACCCATGTGAGCTACGATAATCGATATGCTTAACTCATTTAAGCAGTAGGATGAAGATGCCGCTTACAACATTCGGGGGATATGCTCATAACTCATACTTTCAAATGAATTTAGACAAAAAATTGTGATTTCACCATTTGGTACCATATATTCTATATCAATTCCACCGTTAATTGTCACATAATCAACATTCTCGGCCTTCTTAAGTTGGGATGTCCAATGCTTGAGGTCGTTCCATTGGAAAAATAACAAAATATTGGAGAAATCAACAGAACGACACTTCTACCTCTAAAAATGAGTATAAAGAGCCACGATCCGTTCGAGCCACGATAATCGATAAGCTAAACTCATTTAAGTTACAGGATGGATATGCCGCTTACAATATTTGGGGGATATGCTCATTACTTGTACTTTCAAACGAATTTAGACCAAAACTTGTGATTTCACCGTTTGATACCATATATTCTATCTATATTAATTCCACCATTAGTTGTCACATAATTAACATTTTCGGCATTCTTAGGTTAGGAGGTCCAATGTTTGAGGTCGTTCCGTTGGAAAAGTAGCAAAATATTGGGAAAATTTACAGAACGGTGGCACATGTGCCATTCTGTCTCTAAACACGAGTATAAAAAGCCACGACTAGTCCGAGCCACGATAATCGATAAGCTTAACTCGTTTAAGTTGTCGGATGGACATGTCACTTACAATATTCAGAAGATATGCCCATTAGTTATACTTTCAAACGAATTTAGATGAAGACTTGTGATTTCACCCTTTGGTACCATATATTCTATATCAATTTCACTGTTAATTGTCACATTATCAACATTCTCGACCTTCTTAAATTAGGGGGTCCAATACTTGAGATCGTTTCGCTGGAAAAGTAGTAAAATATTGGAGAGATTAACAGAATGGCACTTGTGCCGTTCTGTCTCTAAACACGAGTATCCATGACCCGTCCGAAATACGATAATCGATATGCTGAACTCATTTAAGTTGTAGGATGGGCATGCCGCTTACAACATTTGGGGGATATGCTGATTACTTATACTTTCTAACGAATTTAGATCAAGACTTGTGATTTCACCTTTTGATACCATATATTCTATATCAATTTCACATTTAGTTGTAATATAATCAACATTTTCAGATTTCTTAAGTTAGGGGTCCAATGCTTGAGGTCGTTTCACTAAAAAAGTAGCAAAATATTGGAGAAATCAATAGAACAACAACGGTGGCACTTGTGCCGTTCTATCTCTAAATATGAGTATAAAGAGCCACAACCTGATCGAGCCATGATAAATGATAAGCTAAACTCATTTAAGTTGTAGGATGGACATACCGCTTACAACATTCAGTGGATATGCTCATTACTTATACTTTCAAACGAATTTAAACCAAAACTTGTGATTTCACCGTTTGATACCATATATTCTATATCAATTTTACCTTTAGTTGTCATATAATCAACATTCTCGACATTCTTAAGTTAGGGAGTCCAATACTTGAGCGTGTTCAGCTGGAAAAGTAGCAAAATATTGGAGAAATCAACAAAACGGCACTGTTCTGCCTCTAAACACGAGTATAAAGAGCCACAACCCGTCCGAACTACTATAATCGATAAGCTGGACTCGTTTAAGTTGTAGGATGGATATGCCACTTACAACATTCGGGGGATATGCTAATTACTTATACTTTCAAACGAATTTAGACCAAGACTTGTAATTTCACCATTTGATACCATATATTCTATATCAATTCCACTGTTAGTTGTTACATAATCAACATTATCGGCCTTCTTAAGTTAGGGGGTCTAATGCTTGAGGTCGTTTCTCTGAAAAAGTAGAAAAATATTGGAGAAATCAACAGAACGGCAACGACGGTGCTTGTGCCATTCTGTCTCTAAATACGAGTATAAAGAGTCACGGCCCGTCCAAGCCATGATAAATGATAAGCTAAACTCATTTAAGTTACATGATGGATATGCCGATTACAACATTCGGGGGATATACTCATTACTTATACTTCCAAATGAACCTTAGATGGTGGATGCTCAAAGCACATGGTCGAAAATCAAACTCAATTGTCAAGTTCCAAAATAAAGGATGTCGGTCATGATACTTTTGGAGATAATGTCAAAGGAAAAATCATTGCCATTGAAAGATTTGAAATTGATGACTTAAAGTCAATGAACACTCCTATGAGTTCATCAATCAAATGGACAAAGATAATCAAAGTATTTCTGTAAACTTAACAAAATATCGAGGTATGATCAAATTTCTTCTTTAATCGCAAGTAAACTCGATATTATATTTAGTATGTGATTATGTGCTAAATTTCAATTCAATACTCAAGAATCACATATTTGTGCCATAAAACAAATTTTAGATATCTTAGTAGCACTAAGATGTTACATTCTAAAGGCACCCAAAAGAAGGACATTATATTCGTATTTGTGAATATGAATAATCAATTGATCAATATTCTTACTATGCCTCTAACACTTGAAAAAATTTCATATATTTAAAGAGGTTTGGAAATTATCAATGAATTTAAAGTATCTAGCTAAATTGAATTCATATGATTGATTCTATGCGCACAATTGGTAGAAATTTATTCAAATAATTTTAGACATAATTGATGAATTTGAAGTGCATGGTTAAGTTCATGACTACGTGCTCTTACTTATTTTCGTCTCGTTAATTCATGTGCATCATATTTACATGATTTCGTATATTTTATCATCATTTAAAAAAAAAGAGTATCAGACGAGCCTAGCGGACCATTCAGCAGTCAACCGAACGGATCAACGGACAGTCCGCCAAAACTGTCCGGTTTGACAGAGAATTTTGGCCTCTGTCATACCGAATGTCCGGTGGTCGAAATTTCAGATTTCAAACCACGCTCCAGGCTTCCTCATCATTTCTTTTCCATTTCACTCGCATTTCTCTTCTACACTCCGCTCGACTTCTCCTATAAACAACTTCCCAACCTTCAATTGAGTATCAAATTCAAAAACCCACAAGTTTAATTTCTCTAAATTCCAAAATTTCAAAATTTTCAGCTCAAATTTACCATTTTCTCAAATTCGAACTCTAGGTCTCAAATTCCATATTTTTCACTCCTAAGTTGTTTCAAAACCACAAACTAACTCTCGCATTCGAAAACCCACAAGTTTAAACCTTCTACAATCTCATATTTCAATTTTTTTTTCGGTCCACATTTTTCATCAATTCTTCAATCATTTTGATAGGTAAAAATGTCGATTTTTCTAATTTCACTTTTGATGCACCCGCATTTCACATTGAAGAGTTTTTTTTTTTTTTTTTGAAAACATGGGTTGGGTTTCGGTTTGCATGTTAGTAGAGAATGCATACCGGGGTCTACAATTTTATACAATGTAATGCAAATCATCTTGAATATGATATCACTATATTTTTATGCTATGTTTGACTTCTTTCTTGTATTTCTTTTTGCTTATGCTAAAAGGGAAAAGATGAATTAGATGATTATGCATGATAGGGGGAATGTTGAAAGGGGGAAAATTATAAATTGCATGCATATTAAAAGAGGGAATATAAGTGAAAACGATATGGAGAATATATGTATGACTCTTTATTCCTTATCAATTTGTTTAATTTGTAAATCATCTTGTTTGTCATAATCAAAATGGGGAAATTGTTGTCCTATTGTTGACGTCTCGTTTTGATTATCACAAACAAATTACTTTTATTTCAAATAAATTGATTTCGAGTGTTTATAGTGATTATTGCAAATCAATAAAATTGAAGACATGAAGTTCGAGATCAGGTGATTTGCATGCAACGATCGACATGGAAACAAAATTGATCAAACGAAACTATGAAAATTGATATTGAAAAACTCACAAAAAGATGTCTCAACAAGAATCGAGATAAAAGTTGAAGTACAGTCAAGCATGCACGTCAAGACGTTCAAAATGAAGCGCTTAAACGTTTTATACTTATATGTAAAGTTAAAAGACTTTAGCACTTGACAATGAATCGTGATAACCTCAAAATCAGTTTTACGCACGAAAAATTATGATACAAAAATGTTTGCATAAAGATTATTTTTCAAAGGTAAAAATCTCAAACTTATATTTGAAAAGTGTCACTTACCTTGAAAAATCTTTTTAAAACGTCCATCAAATACTTACATTTGTTAAAAATTAAAACGAGGACATTTCAGTGTAAAACAGTCGTACCGGACGTCCAGTATGGTAGTTTTAGCGCCAACAGTCAAAAATTCAACTGTTCTAATTTTCAGACGCAACAGCTAGTTGACCGTCCGGTACCGTAGCGGACGTTCGGTACGGGTCGTCCAGTTGGATAGATTTTTGGCCGTTGCACAACTATAAATACAACTTCTTCTTGCATTCAAAAGACATACTTCTAAGAGCATTATAGAGAGGTTCTTTTGAGATAAAATATTTGATCTTTCTTTATTTATCTTTATCAAGTTATTTGTTTTGGAAAAACTTCTGATTGATCTTATCTTTGAAAATTATTCTCTCATCAAAGTTTTTCATTTCTTTGTGCTTAACTTATTTATATCTATCTTAAAAGAGAAATATATTTTTAAAGAAGTTTTTGGCATTTACATTTTATAAACTTTTCCACTTCTTCATATTAAAACTTTGATTGATTGAATCAAACTTTAAAAATCAATCTTATTCATCAACGTTTCTCATTTCTCTCATACCACTTAATTTATTACAATCATTCATTGAAAGAGAGATTTTTTCTTGAGATAATTTTTGAACCTATATTGTATTTATTTCTTCATATTTTCATTGAAACACTTTGATTGATTGAATCTAAGTTTTGATTATCATATTCATCAAATGTTTTCTAACATAACACTTGAGTTTCATTCATTGCTATCTATTAAAGTTTTAGCATACTTCTCTTCTTGTACTCAAATTTGAATTTATCATTCATTAAGAAGAGAAGATTTCATTTGTAAAATTTATTTGAATTGTGGGTCGTGTTGAAGTTCCTTAAAGATCAACATTGTATAAGGATCGGTGCTTCTTGTTGTAAGTCACTGTATGGTTCATATTGAGGTCTTGTAAAGCTAAATAGTGTGGGTCGTGTTGAGGTCTCATAAACCTCAATATTGTATAAGGATCGGTTCTCCTTGTTATAAGTCGCCGTGTTGGTCATATTGAGATCCCGTAAAGCTCAATAGGGTGGGTCGTGTTGAGGTCCCGTAAAACTCAACATTGTATAAGGATCGGTGCTCCTTGTTTGTAAGTTATCGGAAGCATTGTAAAATATTGGATTGTACCACAAGTCAATCAACATAGTGAAAAAGCATTGCTCATGTCAGAGAGATTGGTAACGGAGGACGTAGATCATTGCTTTAGATCGAATCTCCATAATTATATCATTTGCATCTTCTCTCTCTTTTACTTATCGCTTTCATATTTGCACTTATTATTTGATTGATCTACTCGCTTGAACTTGCTTACGATTATTAATTTATCAACGTGTTTTTAACTTACGTGATTTTAGTTAATTGTTCGAAAAAGTTTTAAAAACAAATTCATCCCCCTCTTGGTTAGTTATTCTTGGGCTAATAGGAGGTTCCTTATATCGCTTGTTGTTGTGTCTAATGTGGACCATACTCTGAAGCCTACCACTGATCGGACTAAAGATAAGGGCAAGGAAAATTAGGTGATTGTTGAGCCTCTTAAGCTTTGGGTGCTAGTCTCTCGAGCTTCTAAGAGGCAACATGTGGCTAGTTTATTAGGGATACATATTCAACCATTAGCTCCATATGGTATTCCTCCAATTATTATTACTTCTCTAACTACTATGATTATACTTACTCCAGTGGCTCCTACAGTTATTAATGTACCACAAACTATGATTTCTTCAGTTTTTGATGTTATTTCAGTACATCCTACAGTTACTTATGTAGTTGATCCACTTTTTGGTATTTTTCGACAGTCGACTTTACGTATACTACTGTATATGATTTGTTACTTTTGGATTTATGTAGAGGTTACAGTTACCGGTCTATATTAAGAAGATTGTTATTGAGGATATCCTTATTTTTGCTCCGATTCTAGGTATGGTCTCGTACCTGCTCCTATTTTACCTCCCATTTTTCTTGAGAATGTGGAGGCATATGTTATATTAATTCCATCTAAGTAGATTGATAATGAAAACACTTCAAAGATTGAAGTCCATCAATAAGGTCCATTCTGCAGGTCTTTTCTGATGATTTGGTTGGTTTGGTTGAGAGATGGAGAATACTGGTTTTATTCACTCATGGATTAAGAACCTATAGGCTACAGATACTCGTTATCACGTCTCTAGATGACGACCATGAGTTGATCAATTGATACTTTCTCACATTCTCTATCTTTATGATTTCCTTACTTGGAATGCGAGGGGTATAGCTTGCATAGCTACTCGCATGTGTCTGAAGAGACTTATTTAGCTTCATTAGGTTTATGTTTTTGATGATCTTGGAGTCGTCTGGCCTTTAGTAAAGATTTGACTATGTTCGATGATTTTTTAGCTTCGATAAAGGAGTTTAGAATTAGTCAAATAAGTTTTACTGTTTTTAAAATGTAGGAACCACTATAACTGTTATTGTTGATCATCTTTTTTCCTATTTGTTAGAGTAGACCTCATATTGGCGCAACCTATTTTTCTATTTTCGGTGTATGCTTTATGTTCTCCTTCTTGTAAGAGGGACTTATAGATAGGTCTTCACCTTATATTCCTTACTGTAGATGGCCCATGGCTTGTTGGGGATAATTTAATGTTAATGCACATATTGGTGAGCACATGGGGCACGACACACATGATAGATGTACTATTGACTTTTATGACATGATGATGGATTGTGGTCTAGAGGATGATGGATTCTTAGGGACAGTATACTTGGACTAATGGTCAAGTATGGAAGAGATTGGACATAATGCTAATTAACTCGATAGTTGCATCTTTTTGTCGACGCTTTTAGTGAGGCATCTGAATTAGACTTCATTTGATCATTCACTTTTACTTATATAATAGTCTACGATGATTATTTAGGGCCCAAGATTTTTTTGATTCTTCAACATATGGACCATGAACCATGATTTCTTAGCCTTCGCCTCTCAGAAGTGGTCCATTTTTACCCATCTTATGGAGATGGCATTATCTACTGATGTGGGATTTTGGAAATAGAAGGTCAGTCCATGTTGTGTATGAGGGGATCACAATACACAGTACTTTCACTTGATGGTTCAAGGATGTTGTATTCGTTCATGTATTAGGTATATTAGGACCTATATAAGAAAAATTCTATCTAATCTTCATGGTATCCGCATCTCAATTATCTCCTTTTACTAGGATCTTTTATCTGCTCTTTCAAAACCTTTGGACCATATCCGTCCAGATATTATTCGTAGACTTGTGGCTAAAGCAGAAAATTTAGCACTTAATTGTCCTTCATTTGATTCATAATGTACGAGAAGCAGTATTTAGTATTAATGTTACAGTGTTATAGCCCAGATAGTTTCTTATCCTTATTCTACCAACATTGTTAAGATATCATACAAGATGATATGTTTGGGTCTGCGTTGAATTTATTTTTTGGTGGTCACCTACCTAGGAGTTTTGCTATTATTTCTATTGTTTAGCTGTCGAAGAGGGATGTGATCTCTAGATGGATTGAGTTCAGATCAATCAATATGGTACTCAACAAGCTTATTATGAAGTTCTTGAATCAGCATATTATATGTCCATAGCAGAGTGGTTTTATCCATGCTCGTCTGATTGGAGATAATCTTTTATTAGCTCGAAAGGTATCCATTAGTCAGATCAAGAGATTGGAGCATCTGACTAGCTTCAAGCATCAACAAAAACCATTTACATATTTAGGGGTCTTCTTATATAAAGGGGCTAAACAGGTTTTCTTATATGATATACTTATTCAGAAGGTTAAGAGCAAGATATCAAGTTGGCTTCATGTCTATTATCATATGGGGTCGGATTACATTGTTGAAGTTCATTCTTTCCTCTATAACACTTTATATATTTCAGATTATTCAACCTCCAAGGCTATACTGAAGAAGTTGGAGAATATATTTGTGCGATTCTTTTAGGACTACATGGATCAGGCACGTAGTTACACTGGAGGAGGTGGAAGGATCTTTGCCTTCCTACTGATGAGGGTAGATTAGGCTTTAGGAGATTGCATAACATTGTTGATACATTTTTCCTGAAGCTTTGGTGGCTTTTTCATTCATATAGATCATTTTGGCTCAGTTTTTACAAAATAAATATGGAGTGTGAACTCATCCTCTATTATCAGCAGTTCTATGTTCAACTTTACCTATTTGGAAGAGATTGAAGCTGGTTGGACCACGGGTTGAGCCACACATTGCGTGGTACCTTGGAATAGGACATATTTTCTTCGACGTGATTATTGGATGGGTGACACTATTTTGAGTGTGCAGGGCTTTTATAATGACACATGATGGGATATTGGACGATTGTTGCAAGTTCGTCCACCATCTATGGTAAGCAGATTGAGACTATACTTCTATGTGCAGATGTCCCAAATCGTATTATTTGGAGGGATACATCGGATGGTAGCTTTGCTACTAAGTCATCTTGCCAATTATTCCTTTCTATTCGGCAGTATAAGGATTCATATCGATTGATGTAGAGTTTTATTATACTTATTACAGTTTCTTTCTTTTACTAGAGATTGTTGTAGGATTTGATACCAATCGATGTGGTCATTCAGAGGAAGATTGACTATCACATGGCATCCCGTTGTCAATGTTGTTCGGAGATCAAGACTATTACACACATTTTCACAGGCAGCACCACTTTTGATTCAGTATGACATCAGTTTGAAGATATCTTTCAGGTACCTATGAGATAAGGTGAGGGCGTTAGACCTCGATTCCAAGATGGAGTTATTTAGGACAATATGTTTGAAATGGACACATTTACATTACACTCCATTTGTTGGTATTTTGGTTCTTATGGACTAACAGGTAATGTCGAAGCATAGAGAGATACACATAGAGCCTAGACGAATCATTTGGAGAGTCTACAACATAATTTCACCTTTCCATATAGGTCGATTGTTTTGGCTTGTTCATTGGTGTAAGGACTTGGCTATCGCCTCACTTTTTGGTATTTCTTTTACTCTTCCTTCCCCAAGATTCCCTATATTGTTTCTTTAACACACTCCATCGATGTGATCTTACAAAATCAACACCAATAGATACGTTACGGATGGTTTTGCTAGTGGTGGGGGATTATTCAAGACCAGGATGGAAGCAGAGCCATTTACTGTATCATTAAAGGGTGGAAGACTAGAACGATTCAGATAATTCTCATAGACATTAGGTATTCTCTTATTTGATTGTGAGTGTTTCCCATACTTATCGTGAGGGAAACCAGATTTTCGATTCACTTGCTTCTCATGACAACCTAGTGCTCTTGTAGGATTGACGATATGGATTTTCTAGTATTAGAGGACATTAGTTTGCTTCTCACTTGCTTTCTTTGTATAGGAAGTAGTACTTCCCTATTTATTACATTATTTCACATGTTTCATTATTTTACTTTTGGGAGGTCAGGTTTATGCCATCTTTCTATTGTTCTCTTGAGTTTGATTTTATTTATGGTACAAAAATTCAAACCCCAATTAGCCTTGTATGTGGAGCCGAAAACTATTCATTGAGGGTGTATTGGTGTTGTCAAAAAAAAAAAAAAAAGGTGTGTAATTATATTGGCTTCAAAGTAATAATTTTATGTCGAGCATGATTTTTAAATGTAACCGAAATGTTATTTCATAAATTTTAGGATCATACGAGAGTGCATAAAGAAAAAGGGATGTGAAATTGATGAAAACAATATCATGTCGTTTAAAATGGGTAAGTGTCATTTTTTATGCACAGGGTCTTGATTTAACTCCAAATATCTTTGAAAACAATTAAATAAGTTAAGATATTGTTTTTCACTATCTTGTATTGACAAAATTAAAAGAATTTGAGGCAACAAACTGACAAATTTAATTGAATTTAAGTCGACTTTGTTGTTAATATATGAATACTAAATCGCATGTCACTGTATGGACTTCAAAGTAACAACGGAGCATGATTTTTAAATATAGCAGAAATGTATTTTTATAAATTCTAGGCTCATAGAAGATGACATAAAGAAACACGAATGTGAAATTGGTAAAAAGGGCACCGTTGGTGTTTGAAAATAATTAAAATCTAATGAATAATTATATACGCTATCATCTAATTGTTGGATTTCTCATTGCTGAAATTTTTGTTGGCTGATGTGAAAATTTCATTAAAACAACCGACAGATAGCAATTTGAAAGAGTGTCATGATCAAATGCACTATTTAAACAGTTTGCTACTATTAATTCAATACCTAAAAAGACTTTTTCCAACATCGAAGAGGGGCTCGTGTCCAAGAAAACTACTAAGTGTATATTCCCTTGGCATATCCCATATTAGTGTTGGTGTGGGAAGCATGAAAGTTTGAATGAAGAATTTTTTTTTTTTTTTTTTATTTAATACCGTTAATCACTTAGCCCTTGTTTGATAGTCATTACTGAGAAAAAAATAATGTTTTGAACAATAATTTTTTGAAGAATTTATGATTAAAAAGTAGGAAATTGTTTTGAAGTTTAGGTGTAAAATATTTTATTGTTTAAATGTAATTGAAAATTAATACGAGAATTAAAGAATTTTATTATAAAAGGAGAATTAATTGTAAGTCACATTAATAATGAACAACAAATACTTCCATTTTCTTCTAAAGCAGAAATAGGTATAAAAAAAAACAAATAAAAGCTCACACGGCTGCAATTAAGAGAGTAAATTTATGCTATCCCTCATTTAAAGATTATTTTTATATCGAGGGATGAACTTTCAGTACCAACACACACTCCTTCCGACAGCGAGGAAAACTATCATCAAACACTTCCCGTAATTGTAGCGAGTAAATTAATATGTGATTGCATACTCTCCAAATTCTGCTAATTTTCTGCACTTTCGATTTCGATTTCTCTCTCGTTTGGTGAAAAGAGAAATACAGAAGAAGAAATAGAGAGAATCAATATAACGTATCAATAATTATCCTTTTGTTTTATAACGCAAGTAAACAAAAAGAATGTGTAAATGGAATTTTCTTTGTTCACAAAGCTCATATAACTGTAGACCACTCAAATGAATAATATATGCGTTTTCAAAATCCCAAATACATGGCAAATTTTCTTCCAGTTGATCTATTATACAAAAAGGCTTAATTACATACTTGAAACTTGTTCCGGGTGTAAAAACTTGCAGAATCTAACGAAATAATCATGTGGGATCAAGAAAAATGAAGAATGTAACAAACCGATTGGCTTAAAATCTATTAAGGCGAGCTTTCTGATTCTGGAGCTGGTTTGCCATTGGCAATAGACGGTAGGCCAATCTCCTTTCGGGATGCCTCCCACAGCTGCTGTTCTATTCCCAATTTCCTCAGCTCCAT
>CAIGRB010137362.1:22717-45470 GCA_903798255.1 Fraxinus quadrangulata
CATATAGATGGAGAGTAGCCAAATTTTGGAGTGCAAATAAGCAGCAGTAACAAAATTAAATCCGATAAAAATATTTAATAGGGAAAAGAACCAATACAAATTAAAGCAGAACACATTACAACAAATTAAAGATGATTTTTCTGCCTATGCAACAAATTAACAAATAGAACTAAGATAACTTTTTTCTCATAGAAAGGAGAATAAATGGAGTACGTTTCTCACCAGATAACTCCATGAACTTGGGATCACCAGATGGCTTAGGATCTGCAATGCAAGAAGCACAATGAATACTGTCTGAAGATAACTGCAGATAGTATACTTTGTTGGGTATTCATTAAACTAATCAACACCAGCAAACTGCAGCTAACATGGTGTGGGCTATCATACAAAAATGTCATGTTATCAACTTATCATCAATAAAGTACTCACACACAAATTTATGGGAGAAATGGAGTTCTTAAGAAGATGCGATAATTTTAGTACAGGAGCAAGATGCAGGCCTCTTTCTACTATTATTTAAAATGAAGGAAACCTTAAGAAACTGGATTTGATCTTAAAAGATGTAAAGGAGACTCAAAATTTCAGTGTTCTCAAATAGCAGCAGCGAATAGTTGAGAAGATAAATTAAGGGCTTGTATGAGCCCCATTTTTTGTACAAAATGCATTTTGCAATAGTGTTATGATGGAGAATGTGTGGTTAAAAAATAAGAATTTTTTTAGATTTGCGTGTAATATTATTTTATTGAAGAATGTGTGGTTGTAATGGGTCAAATCACTGTTCAGGAACGTATTTTGATGGAAAAAATGAGGCTCAAACAAGGGCTATATGAGGTAGCTGTTTCACAAGGACTAAAGAACAAGTCCAGAAACAGAAAATGAACTCAACAACAGTGTTTTAAAGTAGAAAATAAATTAATTTCTACTATCATATTCCTCAAGAGAAGATCAATTCAGAACTACTGTAGCATGCTGGGAGGGTGGATGTAAGAAGTATATACAGCCAGACACACGGTGAACAATACCAGACAACGATTGCCGAACCAAAGTTGAACATCTATTTTGAGCCAATGCGAGCACAACAGCATCCTCAACCTAAGAATAATATTAGTAAGTGAGAATTTAAAGAGAACATATGGTATGGAGGTAAAATTTATATTTATATGATGAAAATGAGAACACAAAAAGAACCTTCAAGGAAGCTAATTCCCTCAAACCCATTTCAACTGAAAGCATACTCTCGATATTTCCTTCCCCACTTAAATTGTTTAAATCATGTACAAGTTTGCTTCGATCTGAATCATCTCCACCTGCTCAGCATCAGAAAGAATAAAAGCCTTGCTTAGCTAAGTACTCCAATATAAATAAGTAGCCTTGTAAATATATTTGTTGCAGACTATGGAACAGGAAAAATGTTTCAAGGAACAAGTTGGCACCATCCCAGGATTCCTCTCTGGCCTTCTGTCCGGCGGATATGACAACCTCAAAGGGCAGAGGTGCTAAGGATGACCAATGCTCGTACTTTGAGACTACTATATCTGCACAGATGCCTGTAGAGCACAAAAAATAATAAAATAAATAAAATAAAAAAATTCACAAATTAGCTGATTTTAAAACCTAATTCCTTTTTCTCTACTACTTCTGTCAGAATGGCGTTAAGAACCAATATAAATGGCGTTACGAACCAATGATATTAATAAGGGGCAATTCATGGTCAGGGTTCAAACTTCAAAAAGTACAACACTAAGGTCCCCATTCAATATTTCTTGACATATACGTCAATAAACTTTCAGTTTCAGTGCATAGGTCCCTACTGGATGGAATCCGTTAATTTTTCTGTTATACTAGTATGTGCCTTGCACATGACCTTTATTTTGAGGGATATATTCAGTAAACCAAATTTATCTATCACCAAAACAAATAAAACAAAACAAGGCAAAAAGATAAAATAACACCTCAGCCACCTCAGAATCACCAGCCCTACCGCTGCCTAGCACCATTGCCTCCCGCCTCTACCCCACCCAGCAACACCATCCCCATCCCAAAGCCCAGCACCAGCCATTGTTCCCATCCATTCGCGTTCCTTCACAATCTCCGACCATATGGCATAACTGCCACCTCCAGTATCCAGCCCCAAAATCAAATACGATAGAAAGTAGAAAGGAAACAATTGAAACAGAAATGGATTGCAAATTTATTCCACCAAAATAATATAAAGAAGCAAAAATGGCAAAAAGCAAATCGTTAATCACTGTACTTTCTGTCTATGATTTTCATACTTTCAGTACTTCCACAATAAAGTAGATATCTGGGTTGAGCAATTTGAAAACTTTATGCCTACCGGTAGTTCTCATTTCTTGTATCAATAAATTATTCCTTGACTAACCAATTAGTTTTCTGGGCATCAATTTTGCAAAGGAATTAATGACCACATTACATCACTGGCACTCACAAACCACTTTACAAGGTCACTAATGGAAATCCATGTTATTCTTTGCCAGATCCAGAATTTATTAAAGCTATAGTTTCAGATTTTCACCAGACCTGACATTGCGGGCTGGATCCTTGCGAAGCAGGACTAGATCGTCACCAGGGGTTTCGGTAGGGTGGGTGGAGATGATGGGCATTGAATAGCTGGGGATGATGGTAGTGGAGGGTGGCGGGTTTTTCTTTTCTCTCCGTTTCTTTTTCTTTTCTAATTGTTTTAAAAGAAAATAAAGATTTACCAAACTAACCTTAAAATATAACTAATGTGCAAAGGCAGTGAGGTTATGACAGTAGAATAAACGAATTCCATCCAGTGGGGACCTATGTGTAATGAAATTGAAAGTTTGGGGAAGTATATGCCAGGAAGATTGAATGGGAATTTAGGTGCTCTATTTCGTAAAGCTTGGGGACAATTGCTGTCCTTTTTTCATAAAATAACACTTCAACATTACACGTGAACATTCACAACAGAAACTTTAAAACATAAAGCAAGGCAGGGTGACAGGAGGGGCAGATAAGAAAAAATTGCCAGCCTTGCATTTGTGCTTTTTTACATAGAAATTGTTTAAAGTACATTACCATAACGTGCTGCTAAGGTCCAGTAACGAGCAAGCCAACACCTCTTGAGAACAACCTCCTCCTATAATGGAAAACAAAAATTGGAAGAATGAATGTTAGAACTCTGTTAAATGTTATCAGAGAGCTGGTACAAAATCTAACAAGAATTTACAGGACGACCATCTCTTCATGCGTCAAAATCATTCTCTGTGTCATTGTTCGAAGAGCTTTTGCTTCAGATTCAGCTTCATGAAGCTGTTCCACAGCATTACCAGCCTCCTCTTTTAAGTTCTGACAAAACATTCACATAACAGAACAATTTGAGCAGGCAAGGAATGGTTAGTAACATGAAAAAAACTTGAGTATCACTAAATAGCACAAAACAACCTCAAGTTCGACTCGAAGGGCTGAAAATTCTTCATCTCTACCATCCTTAGTCTGTTTGGCAGCTATAAGAGCAGCCTGTAACAGAAACCCATTTGGAGCATAAGATCTTAGGCATGGGGATGTGTGTGTTTGTGAGAGAGCGCATGTATCTATACACAGACATATAACAATATAAAATATTAATGTGTACGTTAATTTACTGTAATGATCTTCCATCTGTCAATAAAGGAATTCATAATGGAGAATTTCCAATATTAAGTTCATCTTGGACTCACCTCTCTTTGACGTAGAGCTGCTTCCTTCCTGCAAATAAACACACACTGCATCAAACCAACATTGTTGAGCGACTTATGATACAAATAAAAAATTGATTTACCGGCTCAACAATTTAGCTTCCAAGGATACACCTTCTCCCAGGGAAGCAACCTGTAAATATATAATTAAAGCAGTGAATATAATAACCATGAATAAAAATAATTCATCTCCAAAAGATAGCAGAGATAACAGAATAATCCAAAGAGTAGTGACGAAGTTGAAATTTCAAACATCAAGTTCCTCTACGTAAAATTCTACAGTGACCAATCAAAGTCAATGTGTCATCTCGACTGCAAGCTATAATAACTCAAAAAGATTTTCTTTGCAACCCAGAAAACTTATTATATATAATCTGAATATCCATAAAGTTGGTGATCATTATATATATTTAATTTAAGTAAGATGTAGTATGAGAAAGGGAGAGCAGCACCAGTAAACATGGGGATAAAACCAAAAAAAAAAAAAAAAACTTCACAGCATTTTACAACTATTAATAAACACAATGATGGCGCATTGAAGAAATGGAAATCAAGGACTGATCAAGTTTTAACCTGTTTCTCTAGCTCTCTGGCTCTGGCCTCCGCTTCTTCACGTTTTTCTTCTGCACGACGAAGCTGTGGGGCAAATTGGTCATTATGTTCCAGATGACACAGTTGAAAGCATAAAGGCCTCCAATGTTTCCTTCTTTTGTTGAGTTTCTTTCTACTTTAATTCTCTTTCTTCATGGAAGGGCAGATGGACAGAGACAGGAGAGAAGACTCACCTTATCTAGAATTACTTCATTCTCTTCTTGTAGCATGTCAAGCTGCAATTCAAGTTCAATGTTGATCCAGTAAGATATAGCATGATCCGAAGCTATAGTTATCTTATGTAGATATAAAATATAAAAAAAGAATTTACGAGTGAGAAACATAAATATGTCTGGAAAAATTCAGTCACGTGTATTTCAGAAGTTAGCTTTAAAAAATCAAAAAACAAAATTATTGGAAGACGTACTTCATCACGGAGCGCAAAAGCCTCGTGCTGATTTCCAGGATCTTTCAAGTCAATAAGTCCCACATCATGTGTAAACCTAAAGTATTTGTCAACAACGAAGATATCAAACTTGCTATTTATCCATATACATCACATCCAAATATCCAAACAATAATCGGAGCAGCTATGGTGGGTAAATTCTTTATATAGTGCCATCAATCCCCCATTCCCCACTCCAAAAAAAAACACAGAATCCTTCTCACTTGAAAAAAAGGATAAAAAGGGAACCATAAGTGTTCTTATGTCTCATTTTTTAATAGAAAATCGTACATTGAGGGTCCAATCCAAATATCCAAACAATAATCAGAGCAGTTATGGTGGGTAAATTCTTTATATTGTGCCATCGATCCCCCATTCCCCACTCTCCAAAAAAAAAAATCCTTCTAACGTGAAAAAAAAAAAGGATAAAAAGGGAACCACAAGTGTTCTTATGTTACAATAGAAAATCATACATTGAGAGTCCAAGCATTATTATACCTTTACTAGTTAAATTAAAATATGATAAGAGGATGTCCAATGATTCCCTTGGCATCCACCCCAACCAAAAATTAATGTATTTATTGTAATTTTGCATATATTGACGTGATTAATGTATATTCAACTGCGTTTGATGTCTTCTGCTTCCAACATGTTCGTACTTTCTTCCCAAGCTTAGCGATATAGAGCTTCTCAAAGATTAGTATAAGTCCTCGTGGAACAAAATTTGTTTCCACAAGACCAAAAAACTAAAATTCACATGTGGAAATATTAAAAACTCAAGTTACATGTTCAATTATTACCATGAGAGCATCATTAGCGGTAAATAAGTTGAGTGATGTTTAAACTAGCTCAATCTACTTACTAGAAAAGTTTTAAAATGAAGTAAGAATGGTAAAGATCATATCACCTCTTTTCTCTTAGTCTGTTACTAGAAGATTCGATTGGTGGGATTGTAACTGGAGTTCTCAAAGAGGATCTACTTGGTGGCACTACCGTAGTTCCCGTACGAACAGACATTGAAGATCTTCCAGCTGATGTAGAGCGAACTGAAGGAGTGTGCTCCATAATATTCCGACCTAACTACAGACAATAACATCCAATATATCATCTCATTCACAAGCAAAGACAAAATAGCACTCGTTTTCGAATGCCAAACCACATTCATCTACACTAAAAATGCTGACAGAAATTCAAAAATTCTCAAGAAAATGAATCGCATCTAGTTAGACAATTATCTAAAAGCAATACATATTTCACTGGACATTTATACAGTCTATCAGCGTCCAATCATTTTGACAGAGAATGAAAACAGCTTAATTTAAAACGTACAAAACTAATCTCCATCGATCCCCTGATTGTCAAGTGGAGTCAAAACTTCAATAATGTCAATAGTACGTTAGTTGTCTCTAACATAACTTTACCAAGGGGCTGTTATTTAATAATGCATTGTGCATACACTTTGCTTTCTGCATATGGCTAGGGTAGGGTTTAAAATTAGTCTTTATTTTGTCATCCTGGTGATACAGGATACTGAAAAAGTAAAAGCATTTTGGTACTGGATGGAGAATAAAATGCATCTAAATAGCTTCCCAAGCATTACCATTCATGCAAGGGATCAGAAAATGCGGCACATCACCTCCCAAGGATGAGTTAGGATTAGTAATTTGGGTAAGATGAGCACCAAATTCACTGCCCAAACCCATTATAAATATTTTGTACGATTTGGTTAACTAGGACTTCTGACAGCACCCCAAAATCAGAGGGTTTTGAAACAAAATAATGGTGTCAAAATGGTCTGGATATATAAGTTATTCAAATGCTCTCCTGTATTCCCATAAAACAATTGATTACTGGTCCTCAACATACCCTTCTCAAATCAAATGTTGCCACATGAGGCAGACTCCTTCAATGCTACTGAATACATATATTTTCCATAGGTATTTGGAGAAATCCCGTTTAACAACTTGAGTTTTTGTCATATTAAATTTGGGTTTGATTGTTGGACAACAATGTGGTGGGTGGTATTCGTTATCGTGGTGCATGTGGAAAATGACTTCCACCCCAAAAGTCCATAAATCTCTTTCCCTACATGAAAAAATAAATTCATAACCTTATAATGTCAATGAGCTGTCCTCTATTCCTAATATAGGAGATTTGATTGTATACACTATTCCTAATATTGGAAACTTGATTCTATACACTATTTCTACTGGAATTGTTATACTACTTGTGTATATCGCCGATATTGTGATTACAAGTTTGATCTACAGTTGATTGAACAGCTCCAAGTGATACTTAAATCCTCGTTTCATATTAAAGATCTTGGTCTTCTTCACAATTTTCTCATACCTAATGTACATCATTGGCCTAAGGGCACACTTCTGCATCAACATAAGTATACTCGAGCTTCTCTCCTTAGGAGATCTACAGGACAACACTTCGAACCTTACTCGTGTGGAAGTCACCTTGAAACAAAGTAAAGAGGGTGGGGACCCCTTGCCTGATCCCTCAATCTATCGACAACTAGTGGTGAGCTTGAATAATTTGATCATTAACAGTTAATTTTTACCTCTGACCGCAATTTGTTCTTTCCTTCTAAAAATTCTTTACATTCGGTGGGATTTAGTAATGCGGATTGGGCTAGTTATGCTAATACTCATCGTTCTATCATCGATTGGTGTATGTTTCTTAGTGGTGCAGTTATTTCTTAGAAAAGTAAAAGGCATGCTCATGTCTCGAAGTCTTCCACTGAATCTAAATATTGGGCATGTCGTCGGCTGTTCTGAAGTCGTATGGCTTCTTCTTGGGGAAAATTGGTGTTCCACAACTTTCTCCTACTCTCTTTGTGCTACTTTCTTCATGCGGACAATATGAATGCTATTCAGATTTCTAGTAATCCGATTTTTTAAGAGCGTATCAAGCATATTAAAGTAAATTGTCATTCTATTCATGAAGTGCTGGTTCTCTATGAAATATTTCTTCCACACATCTCTACCGAGGATCAAATAGATAATGTCTTTACCAAAGCTCTATCTCGTCATCATCACCAATTTAAGGTTGACAAATTGGTGCATCTGATTGCCCAACATCAATTATACTCGATTCCTAATATAGAAGATTTGATTGTATAGTCTATTCCTAATATAGGAGATTTGATTGTATTATTGTACATGTTTATACCATTGATTTGGGAGGTTCTATTAATTATTTTTCTGTTGACAACCTTTCAAGCCAACAAAATGTATGAGCGCCAGCTGAACCAAGCACACTGGATGGCGCTCTTTGCTCCTGTCAATATCACTAGTGACTAGGGATTGGTTATGAGTTGTCCATTAATGTGTAATTTATGACTGCAAGTCGAAGTTGGTGACCACTTGATTTAGCGTCAAATAATCTTTTCCATTATACATCTAGAAATCCAATATTTGGCCTTATAAGTAATTCAAGAGTGCAGACTTCTATTTTCCGGGGGAGGGAGTAGACCCTGCTACATCTTTAACTAAATCCAGAAATTCATAATCCCATATAAATTCATATATTCACAATCAATACAAAACTCTAATTCATTTTCCCACATACACTTGAACTTGTGCAGTTTTAACCATTTTCAGCAAGACTGCAAATAGAAATCAATTTTCACTTATCACCTATCAATCAACAAGATCATAGCAAAACAGAGAAGGATTAAATCCAAAAAAATTAAAGAAATCACTAAAGGTATCAAAATTACCGCAGGGGACGGAGATCTATTCAGCTTTGAAAGCGAAATCGCGGAGAGACCATTACTACTATTATTACTATCACTTCTGCTAGAAATCGACGACGGTGGGGGCGGTCCGAACCGGAATCCCAGATCATCATCCTCCTCATCCTCCTCACCATTCGGAGTTTTCGAGGCCATCACCTTCGCCAGGCGTTGAGCAGCCGCTTTCGCAGCCACGTTCTGGGTTCTCTTAATAGTCGACATCCCAGTTCCCGCCGGCGGCAACCGTGACCTGGGATGCGCCGGTGACCCCAGAGGCGACGATGAGCCGGTGCTACTGGATCCGCCGCTCCACTGACGGGTGTAAACCGGACTTTCCGTCCTGTTTCTATTCATGTGCTGTAAATTGATACAAAATCTGGGTTTGATAGATTTTGGGAGAGGGAATTGGGTGCTAGATTTTTGTGGGTTTGGAAATAAAAACAGAGTATACGTAGATTCCGTTGAAGGTGGAAGAAAATGGTATGTAAAACTATATTTTCTTGAGAGGTCAAAGGTATGATGGATGATTCAGAAGAGTGATCAGACGCGCGTAATGTGCTTTACAAATGGGCATTCACCATTATAAAGCATAAAATGAACGTAAATGATGCAATTTGATTGTTTTAGGGGAATTTGACCATTTAGCCCACTTGAACAATGATATTGATGAAATGGCCTTTAATCATTAATTAAAAATAAAGAAATAAATCAAAATGTTTTAATTGACAAAATGACAAAATTCTCCTTCAATTATTAACTCAATTCCCTCATTTCACATCGTCATTTCTCCTACAACTTCATTGTAAAACCTCATTCTCCATTTTTGAAATTAAAGTCGTCTTCTTCTTCCCCTTTTCATCATCTTCAACCCACAAAAATCTTTAAAGATTTCAAATTTGTGCATCAGCATTTTCGTCAATGACAAAATTATTGGTTGACATTAGTATTTAACCATTTCATAATTTTTTGTTGGTAAAGATAGCATTCTTTTGAGTATTTGAACAAGGATTTTGGTTTCTATATTATTTACAATGAAATCTCTATAATATTTGAAGAAAAAAGAAAAGTACTTTTGGAAATCTCGTGTACATTGGTCCTTTTATCGTTGAATATAGTATGAAATGATATTTTAATTGATTTTTTTCACAATTTGTGTATTTCTGTACTGTCCGCAACTATTGGGTGAACGGTAGTATAGAACGACACTCCAGCCGTTTTACGTAGTGTAGAACGACACTACAGTCGTTATTTACTGTGTTTTATTTTTTCAACAAAGTGACTTTTAATAATGGACTCACTAACATATATAACACAGAAAGATTGATTGTCACAAAAAAACGATTGAAATGACATAGCTTTTATATTATTGAGTAGGTGAAAGCACAAGCCGTCATAATCATGTGTCGATTAAGTTAATAACTTATCTCTCAAATTATATACATGTTATGTGCATATTACAACATAAATAAGTTCCACTTATTATTTCTTTGGGTACGAATGGGTCTTAGTTGCTTATACTAGTGTCTACGCACGTAACAGCACAAGTGTCGTTTTCATGAACAGTAACGACACTTGTGTCGTTCCGAAATCTTCACCTATATTTTGTTTTTTTAACAAAACAACCTCTTATAATGGATTATCTAACTATATAACATAGAAAGTTTGACAATGTCATAAATAACGTAAATGAGTTCTACTTATTGGTTCTCAGGGCACGGATAAGACGCAATTGGTTATACTCGTACGTGGGCTCAAATGGGTCGGATCACACCGGGCCATCAAGGTCGAGTTCGGGTTTACGGTCATCACAGGCACCCATGCATCTGGACCGCAGCTGAAAGCGTTAACCTCAAGTTGAGGGTCATGATGCACCAAGGAGTAATCGAATCGGGTTGAACTTAGTGGGCAGTTGTGCGTGATAGCTGTGCTGCCACGTGTCGAACACGTATAGGTGGAAGGGGTGCGACCTTGGATGAAGGACACGTGGCTCCCTCAAGGGTCAAGATTGTGAGACTTTTGACCTTCATCTAACCCCTATAAATACCCCCTTTTCACCCCTCATTTTTCACTTTTTCACTCTCAAATTTCTGTAAAAGCAAATCGAGGTCGGGGCTTTAGAGGGCTTGTGAGCGACCAACTTTAAGAGGTAAGTTTTTGAGCTTTTAAGTTATTTGTTTTTAGTTAGTAATGTCGAGTAGTGGTAGTGAGGGGTCGAGTAGTGGCAGTAGTTGATCATCTAGGAGTTCGACCACAAGAAGCCCCGAGGAGATAGGTGCAACCCTTGTCCCTCTAGTAGTGCCTTTAAGCTCGCACCACAAGAGCAGGACTAGCCTGACATACCCTAAGGAATTGACTAATTACAAAGAACACACAGTTATAAAAGTTGATAGGGAGTTTGGGGTCATGCCCCAATGTGATGTGAGAACCCTCGAGCCTAATGATACCGTTGTAGATGCTCGAGTGGGGGAGATGACTTTTCTTAGAGATGTCCTTAAGGCCGAACTTAAATGGCCCCTTCATCCCTTCTTTGTCTATTTCCTAAACTTTTATCTAATGTGCCCAAGCCAATTAGTCCCGAACAGTTGGAGGCTTTTAGTTTATTTTTTCATTTTATGTAGATGCCTCGAGATCGAGCCAAGACTTGAACTCTTGAGGGCGGTGGTTGACCTGAAGTTTGCCCCAAGGTATAACTGTTTTGCCTACTTGTCGACCAATGGAGGATTTAGAACTCCTGACACCTCAAGCTCACTTCAGGAATGGAAAGGACGGTTATTTTTTATGAAACCCCAAGACCCCGACCATACATTCAGCCCGAGGTGGGAAATCCCAGCCAAAGATAGGTTCAACGAGAATCAAGAGTATGTCGAGGTTTTAGAGAGGGATAGGTACTCAGTTAGTGAACCATGACCCCCTTGCAGATAAGATTGATTATCTCCTCGAGGATGACACCCTCGACCTTGCTAACGTAAGAGGGCTCGAAGGTAAGATCCTCTCATCCTTCTCCTTTTTTTATTTTTATTTTTATTTATTTATTATTTTTTAACATGAGCTCGTGCTAATGCCTTGTGATATTTGCAGAATTAGAGATATCTTGTAATCCCCCAGCCCTCCTTGCCAATGTCCACCAGAGGGCCAAGTCAAAGGCGCACGTTCCATCCAAAGGAAAGAAGCAGGCTCGAGAGCCATCTTCGAGCAAGATTCCAACTAGGACATCACGGCCTCAACCTTTGCCTCGCTCCCCAGCACGTGCCTCTACGCCCCGAGGCACTCCTGTGGTTGTAGACTTAGAGGAAGACGCACATCTAACCTATCGGCACTGGAAGAACATGTTCGATGTCCACTCATCCCGAGCTTGGTGACCAAGTACCAGAAAGAGGTTGATCCTGAAGAGGAAGTAAAGGCGCTCGAGCTTGTTACTTTGAAGGTATGCTATTGACTTCGAGCTAATACCCCATCCTTTTTTTGATACTATATTCATAAGCACGATTCCACAGGCTCTGAGCATGGCCCGAGGTTTGGCTTTGAAGAGTTTAGAATCTTCGAGCAAGAGGGCTGAGCTCGAGACCCAAAATGAGGAAAAAGATAGGCGTATTAGAGAGCTCGAGGTTGAGCGTGACCTCGCTCGAATTGAAATGAGGAAAGTTCGAGACCAAATAGGGATGGCCAAGGACGAGGCCGAGAAAGCCAAGCTCGAGCTTATGCATGCTAAGAAAGACTTCGAGGAACAGATGGCACGGGCTCTAGATCGAGCGGTTGATGAATTCAAGAAGTCAAAAGAATATGAGACATCGCTTGGGGAGTATGGTTCGGGATCGTAACACTACGGGCTAAGGTTGGCTCGATCATTTTTTAGGTCCAAGCTCCCTGAGGAGCTAAAGCCTGTTGTCGAGGAGCTCAAATCAGTCAACGAGCTGGCAAACGAGCTCAAGCCTTCGGCTTCTGAGGTCGAGGAGGGAGTTGAGACTCCTGACCAAGGCGATCCTGCTGATGCCACCGATCTTGATTGACCCCTACCCAGATCCTAACCAGTTCTATCTTTTGTTTGTTCTTTCTTTTTGCAAAAAAATTGTACAAGTACGTTGCTCGAACTGGGCTTTTCATTAATGAAGGTCGATGGTTTC
Organism: Fraxinus quadrangulata; assembly: GCA_903798255.1. Lineage (NCBI taxonomy): Eukaryota > Viridiplantae > Streptophyta > Magnoliopsida > Lamiales > Oleaceae > Fraxinus > Fraxinus quadrangulata. The sequence goes on from CAIGRB010137362.1 coordinate 35,342, forward strand.
TTTTTATTTAATGTTCATGTATATAGATAGCTCGTGTGCATTCTTTTGAGCCTCGTTTTTATCCAATTTGCAGTTCATGCTTCGCTCTTGTCCATTTTCAGGCAACCAAGCACGAGCTCTATTGCAAATCAGCTCGAGTTTTTGCGGTTCAATTTTGAGAAACCAAGCTCGAGCTCTAATGAAAATAATGTCGAGTTTGGTATAACGATTAAATCGAGTGTTTTACCATACCAATGTTTGGCCAGGTTAGTCCGAGTTCGATATAGTGGCGTTTTTGTCCAATTTTTAGCTCGTGCTTCGCTCTTGTCCATTTTCGGGCAACCAAGCATGAGCTCTATCACAAATCAGCTCGAGTTTTCGAGGTTCAATTTTGAGCAACCAAGCTCGAGCTCTAACGGAAATAACGTCGAGGTCGGTGTAACGATTAAATCGAGCGTTTTACTATACTAATGTTTGGCTAGATTAGTCCAAGTTTGGTATAGTGGTTAACTCGAGTATGATATGATATTTAACTCGAGAACTTTACTTGGCCAGTGTTCGGCCAAGTAAGCTCGTGCTCGATAGGGTAGTCAATTCGATCGCTTTGTTCGTCAGTGCTTGGCTAAAAAAGCTCGAGTTTTAAGCTTTAATTAGCTCGAGTGTCGTACTTGGCCATGTTTTGGGCCTGCTGAGCTTGACTTCTAAATTTTAAATAGCTCGATCAATGTCATTGGCCACATTTTAGGCCAATGAACTCGATGTTCAAGCTTTAGTCAGCTCGAGACTTTTGATATTTTCTGGAAATTTATTGTACCCGATCTCGACCTTGGATTATTTTATTTTATTTATTATTATTATTTTTTTTAGGAACATTTTGTGCCCTAGTTCGGGGCATTCAAGGTACCAACTGCATACGCAGAGCACGACCTTACATTGGTTCAGATTGTACTAGCTGCAGGAGCGGAGCACGGCCTATGCTAGCGTGAATTGTACTAGTTGCATGCGCAGAGCACGACCTTACGCTAGATCAATGTGTTAGATGCATGCGCGGACCACGACCTTACGCTAATTTGGTGTGTTAGCTGCATGCGTGGAGCACGACCTTATGCTAGTTTTTTGGGTTAGTTGCATGCGCAGAGCATAAACTTACGCTAGTTTATTTGGGTTAGCTGCATGCACAGAGCACGACCTTACGTTACTTTGTTTAGGACAAGTTTGCATTGTCGAAATGAATTTAAAATAATGAAAGAGTAAAAAGTACATAAACTGAAGACCAAACTGTTTGTGGGCATGCAAGCCCAAACTAGAACAAAAATAAAATATGAAAAGAAAGAAAAGCTTCCTAAGTATGAAATAGAAAATCAAACTACCGAGTACCTGGTTGTTTGACCAGCTACTTGTAATAAATTTTCAAGTTCTCAGCATTCCATGGTCTTGGAAATGGTCTTCTCGAGGTATCCTTCAGGCTGTATGCACCACCTCTTAATTTTTGTATAACCTCGAAAGGCTCTTCCCACACCGGTCCTAGCTTCCCTGAAGGATGTCCAAAGGCGGTTGCTCTCCTAAGGACCAAATCACCAACTCTGAACTTTATTGCCCTAACATTGGTGTTGAAGTGTCTTGCTGTTTTGTTTTGATAACTTGCGGCCCTCAGCGAGGCTTGTTCTCGAACTTCCTTAAGTAGATCAAGGTGCTCAGTAGTTTGTCCCTCAACATGGGGCTCAATCCTTCTTTATGTTGGGAACCCGACCCAATCGGTATCATGGCCTCCACGCCAAAAGCTAGCATAAAAGGGGTTTCACCTGTTGCTGTCTTATGAGAAGTTCTGTATGTCCAAAGTAGGTAGGCAATTCCTCTGGCCAGTTTCCTTTGGCATCTCCAATCCTTGTTCGAAGATCTTACAATATGATGCAGTTAGTTACTTCCGCGAGACTGTTACTCTAAGGGTGTGAGACCGAAGTTAGGTGATGGTCAATCCCAAGGTTATTGCAAAAGCCTCTGAATTGTGAATTACCAAATTGCCTTCTGTTGTCTGTTATCAACACCTTCGATATCTCGAACCTACACACAATGGATTTCCAGACGAATGATCTGAGCTTGGGTTCTGAGATGATTTCCAAGGGCTCAGCTTTTTCCCACTTAGTGAAATATTCCACCGCTACAGCAACAAATTTCACAGATGATTAGCAAGGGCTCAGCTTCTACCCACTTGAGTGAAGTATTCCACCTCTATAGCAACAAATTTCACTTGACCTTTTGCCAAAGGAAAAAGGTCCAAGAATGTCCACTATCCATTGCTCAAAAGGGGCGGCACGGGGGATGGAGGTTAATTCCTCAGCGGGTGTATGTATCATGTTGCCGAACCTCTAGCACTTATCACACCTCTTCACATAATCGGTTGCATCCTTCTTCATGTTGGGCCAATAATAAGGCGAGCGCATGGGCTCCTTGATGATTCCCGCAGATACCTTCGTGAACTTCTGCTAAGGCTTGGAGGGACTCAGAGGGTTTGAGACATTTGAGGTAGGGTAGAGTAAAACTCCTGTGAAACAAGACTCCTCCAATAATACAATACATTGACGCTCTATTATTGATGCTTCTTGCTTCCTGAGGTTAGGTGGTAGGCTCCCATTATTCAAGTATTCCAATATTGGATCCATCCAAGATGGTTCATGATCAATATCCATGACGATCGTCCCTTGATTGATGCTACGCTCGGTCACCATCTTGATATGCACCGTTCTGTCCAATCCATCTATCCCCATGAACATAAGTCTAGATAGCATGTCGGCTTTCGCATTTTCAGCTCTAGCAATTTTGTTGATCTCACAACTTATAAATCGTCTCTAAAGGTCATGCACCATTAAACAATACATGCTCATCTTCTCATCTTTTCTCTCAAAAGTTCCTTCAATCTGGCCAACAACAAGTTTGGAGTCACTAAAAACTTTGACACGATTAAGCTCAAGGTTGCATTCAAGTTCTAGGGCTAAAATGACAGCTTCATACTTTGCCCCATTATTGGTTGCTTTAAATTCAAACCTGAGCTCACATTGGATCTCGGTAGTCTTGTTCGGGTTAGTGATGATAACTCCGATGCCCGATCCCTAACTATTCGATGCTTTATTTACAAAAATTTCCCAACTCTCCAAGGTCTTACTCGAGTTTTTCTACAATGAAGTCAGCTAAAGCTTGTGCCTTAATCGTAGGACGTGGTTTGAACTCTATGTCAAATTCGCCAAATTCGATCGCCCATTTGAGTAGTCTTCCCGAAACGTCTAGTTTCTATAGTATGTGTCTAAGTGGTTGATTAGTGAGCACGACAATGGGATGTGCTTGGAAGTATTAACGTGATTTTCGGGCAATTACAACCAAAGCAAGCGCGAGTTGTTCGACCAACGTGTACCGAGTTTCTGCATCCAGGAGCACTTTGCTCACATAGTAGATAGGTCATTGGTCGTTGGACCTTTTCAATTTCCTTCACCAGTACCCTACTTACAATAGCAACGAATCACCGGGTTCTAGCTTGGTAAGAACTGGAGGTGCTGCTAATGTCTGATTCAGTTCCTAAAAGGCTAAATTACACTCCTCATTCCAGTTAAAACTTCGATTATCCCTTAGAACTTTGAAAAATGGGAAGCACTTGTCTGCCACTCAGGATACAAATATGTTCAAGGCCATAACCTGACCTGTTAATTTCTGAATGTCTTTCTTACAATTCGGGGGCTCTATAGATACCAAGGCTTGGATCTTATCAGGATTGGCCTCTATCCCCCTATGTGTAATCATGAATCCTAAGAATTTGCCAGATGCCACTCCAAATGCACATTTCATAGGGTTCAGCTTTATCTTATACTTTCGTAGAGTGAAAAAGACATCTTCAAGGTCGGAGATATGATGATCCACATGCTTGCTTTTATCGACCATGTTGTCCACATATGCCTCGATGTTCTTACATATCAGATTGGCAAAGACCTTGTTGACGAGTCTTTGATACGTAGCTCCTGCATTCTTCAAATCGAACGGCATGACTCTGTAACAGTAAATGGTTGTGTCAGTCATAAATGAGGTCTTCTCCTGATCTTCTTTTGACATAAGAATCTGATGATACCCAGAGAAGGCATCCAGGAAACTGTATAATTTATGACTTGAGGTGTTATCCACAAGATTATCAATTCGAGGTAGGGGATAGCTGTCATTGGGGCATGCTTTGTTTAGGTCAGTGAAGTCGATGCAGAGTCACCACTTCCCATTAGCTTTCTTAACAAGAACAGCATTAGCAAACTAATCAGGATACTAGACTTCCCGGAGAAATCTTGCATTAATAAGCTTTGCAATTTCTTCTCGTATGGCTTCCCGTCGTTCTGGCTCAAACTGTCTCCTCCTTTGCTTAATTGGTTTTGCATCTGGATTTGTGTAAGTCTGTGAACTGCCACTTCAGGGTCAATTCCGGGCATGTCTTCAACGTTCCAGGCTAATACATCAATGTTGCAGGACATACAACTAATAAGTTGGGCCTTAGTTGTTACCTCAAGATCTCGGCCGATTGTAACTTTCCTTCCGAACTCAAGCTCGACCTTATCCATCTCTTCTATTGAAGCGAGCCTCCTTCCATGCTCGAGGTCTAGCTCGACCTCAAAAAGATACATGACGTCTGTCTTAATCTCACGGACACTGGCTACATAGCATTGTCTTGCTACAGTTTGACTTCCTCGAACGACCCTGACCATATTACCAGTAGGAAACTTCATTGCCAGGTGAAAAGTTGAGACAATCATCTTGATCCTGTTCAACAAGGGTCTTCCAAGTATGGCCCTGTGCTCCCATTATCCACCTGAATTCTCTTTACCTCGAAATTAGCAATGATTGCCTATATAACCAGGGCATCGTCATGAGGAAAAGACACGCCCTCCAAGTCCTTTGATCCGAAGGTGATGTCCTCTACATTGCCTAGTTCTATGCTCGCGATCGAGGGATATTGCCTTGCATACTGCTTACGCCCGCTGTTGGAGTCCCCTCCTGATGTCGTCTCTCCAACAATGATATTGATAGTTTCTGCTGTTGGTTGCTTATCCCCCCTGTCTTCAGGAGCCTTGCCCTTATTTTGGCTGTTCTGCGGACGTTTGTCATTACTGACGTAGGCTCCTAGGAAACCCCTCTTGATTAGAGCTTCTATCTCCCTCTTCAGGGCGAAGCACCCTTCAGTCGTATGTCCATGATCTCGGTGAAAGTCACAGTTGCTTTGGGAGGAGCCCTCAGTCTAGGAGGCCACTTCAACTCTTCAAGGTCTTTGATCTCCATTAAAATGTTAGACCTGGTTGTGTTCAAACGAGTGAAAGGTGTTGGGAATGGGTCTTGCCTTGGCTTACTTCTGAAAGGATCAAAACATTGGCTCGACTCATGCGGCCTTTTTAGATCAATCTTCTTTGATGGCGGGGCATCTCTTCTTGGGAACATGGTCTCCTCCATGTTAATGTATTTCTCAGCCCAGGTAAGTAAGTCGGTTATTGACTTGGGAGGGGTCTTCGACAGTGACATCTTAAACGCCTCACATCTTACGGCATATGTCAGAGCAGAGACTGCCGCTGTAATATGTAGATCCGAAATCATTAATCTTTCCTTATTGAACTTTGTCATGAAATTGCAAAGTGTCTCGTTGGGTCCATGTCGCATCTGTATGAGCAACGCATCTGTTTCCTGATATGCTTACTACCCGCAAAAAAGGCGGAGAACTTGTCAGCCAAGTCGAAAAAGGAAGATATGGAGTTGGGCTCCAAAGTGGATAACCAATCTCTGGCTGCATTTGTGAGTGTCTGAGGAAAGGCCTTACACATTACAGCGTCGGGTGCAACCTGTAAGTTCATGATATCCGTGTATATGTTGAAATGATTGATGGGGTCGGTTGTCCCATCGTATTCCTTCACCCGAGGATACTTAAACCAGTCCGGTAGGGGGTATGATAAGACTTCCGGGGTGAAAGGTGTGTTGGGAGTGAACCCAGTTGTTGCATAGGACTTCTGAAGCATTCCGACGGTGATTCCCTCCTGAATGATCCTTGCCAGATCGGTTGGGTCCATAGTAATTGATCTCAAACCTATGGGCACATGCGGTGCATTTGAGGTTCCGACTTCACCTTAATTGGGGCCGGGAGCTCGATCATCTGCCATAAGACCACTCTGTGGGGATGGTGCTAGGGGTGTATTTCTCTGTTGCAGTAGCTGGGTCAACGTGGCTACCTGTTGGCGGAGTTCCTCAAACACTCCGGGAGCTATTATTGCTGACGGGTGTTGTGGTCATCCTGATGATACCTCCTGGGACCCGGACGATCACCGGTAGGGGATTGGTTGGGAGCGGATGAGCTTGCTAGGAGATGTCCTGAACTCGTTAATCTTGTAGCATTTCCCAGAGACGGTGCCAATGATACTACCAAAAATCGTACCTGGTTGTTTTCTAACTTGACGACTGTTGATGAGCACGAATGTGATCCTCCGGTACCTGAAACAAAGGCGTCGAGGTGTGTCCTCGTCGCTCCTCCGATACTTAAGTCAGATAGGAAATTTAATGCATCAGGCTATATGCTGAAATATAATTTAAAGCGTACCTGAATAATGAGATGGGGTCAAATATTTATAGATGTTTCTATAGATAGAATCCTGAAGGGATTTAATCACATGTAGCACTTATCCTTGTTATACAAGGTGTTTGAGTTGCACTAGAACACTGCAATTTGGATTAGACTTGAATTTGTAATAAGCTAGGAGTTTGTGGTTGAATATAACTGATATTTGTAGTGGTCGTACGTCAAGGTCAAAGAAGGTAAGTGGGCTAGGGCTAAAGACCCGACCTATTACTGAGCCCAGCCTTTTTTAAACCTCGACCTCTTAGGTGGGCTCAAATGGGTCGGATCACACCGAGCCATCAAGGTCGGGTTCGGGTTTACGGTCATCACTATTCGTTAATTCATTTCCAACCCAATAATATGTGACAAACAAGCCCTTAAAATGGTAATTAATCACAATTTTTATTTATATCACGTATTTAAGTTTTTCAATTTTTTTAATTATATTAATTATGCAATTATTTTTTTCAAATCTTATTTTTTTATTTTTTGATATTCTATTGATCAATTTTTATTTATATCACGTCCTAAATATATTTAAGTTCTTCAATTTTTGTTTATTTATGCACCTATTGTTTTTATTACATATTCTTATTTTCAACATTCTATTAATTAAGTTACCTCATTTCTAGGTATGGCAAAAAAGCTTGCTAGTTCGGGCTCGACCCGAAAAAGCTCGAACTGGGCCCGGCTTGGGCTCGGGCCGAGCCCTATTTTGGGACGTAGGCCCTAACCCGGCCCGGCCCGGCCCGTTCTTGTTTAAAAAAATAATTTAAAAATGCTAAACAGGAACATCAACCTGCAAGTAAATAAAATTAAATTTTAGCTACAGCTTGCAAGTGCATGCAGCTAAAATAGGGCAGTTGTTAAATTGATCATGATCAACAACGTTCAAAAAATTTTCAAAATTTGAATTTGAAATTTAAATAGAGTTAAAACGGATATGTTTTTTTGGCTATAAATACGGGAAAATTTTTTACAACTTCAAAATTTGAATTTGAAATTTAAATATAGTTAAAACGGATATGTTTTTTTGGCTATAAATACGGAAAATTTTTTTACAACTTCATATCAATTTAGTTCAATCTATCTCTAATTTCTTTACTCAATTTTCTTTACTCTGATCTTCAATTTAGACATTTAGTTGTGTTATAATTTCAATTTCAATCTCTAATTTTTTTATTCAATCTTATTCAATTTCTTTTACTCTAATATTCAGTATTCTTTACTATAATACCTACAAATGAATTTTATTAGTGATGAGATTAATCAGTTTAAAAGTAGTTCAAGTACTCCATCCGGCTACGATACATCTCAAAATGTTCCAATTAATTTGGAAGATATCAAAGAGGAGGAAGTACTTGAGGTTAAAATGTCGAAAAAAGAATATGCGGATTGTTGGCAACATATGACACGTAAAAAAGTTGGAAATCAAAATGAAGTTGATATTTGGAAAGTATGTTGCAATTATTGTGGTAAAAAACTTAGTTGGAAGCCCGATTAAAGCACAACGCATTTAAATAGACATGTATTAAGAAGTTGCAAAACGAAACCTGTCGGCCTTGACCCGAAATAGATCGATATAGTGTTTACTGGTTCTACTCTTTCTACTTTTGTATATTTGTAAGAAAGATTTCGTGAAGCAATGGCTGCATACGTGGCTGCAGCAAAGATGTCGCTTACGATGATCAAGTTAGTACACTTTACTCGTCTTGTGCAGAATTATCTCCAATCCAAGTATACTACTTATTGTAGAAATACTCTTTGTTCGGATATTATAAAATTATATAACAGAAGAAAACAAACTGCTATTGAAAGTTTAAAAATTTTTAATAGTGTTATATCATTTACCTCTGATTTATGGACCGGTGTTAATAATAAAAAAAAGTAATATTGCTGCTACAGCTCATTACATTGATCACCTATATATTAAACATAAAAGGATTATTACATTTAGATGTGTAGAATATTCTCATAATACCACTAATATATACATAATTTTAAAAGATATTATAGAAGAATATGTTATGCAAGAAATGGTTCAATGTTTTACTTTTGATAATATTTCTGTAAACAAAGTTGTTGTCGAAAATTTTATTAATGATTTGAACCCTACATTTGTAAGTTTATTTTTTCATCAATGTTATGTATGCCAAATTATCAATTTGACTGTAAAAGATGGATTAGAACATATAAAATTACATTTAGATAAAATTAGGCAAGTAATCAATTTTATTAGTATATCACCAGTAAGAAAGCAAGCGTTTAACAGTTTATGTGCAGAGTATGACTTAAAAGAGAAATCATTTGTCACTGATATATCACATACATAGAAGTCTACATATCTTATGTTACACTCGTGTAAAAACTATGATAAAGTTATTTCATTGTATTATAATGGTAGGCATACATATGGACCCGAACATAATTTGGACGATTGAGAATTGTCTCTTGCATTTATCGTGAAAAAATTCTTAAAACATTTTTTCGATGTCACAAAGGAATGTACATCTTCACTTGTTTTACAACATTTTTTTTACATTTCACAAGCATTTCAAAAACATAGGAATATGCCAATTTTTGTTGATGTAGTTTATTCTATGAAATTAAAATTTCGTGAATATTGAGAAGAGTTACCCTCTTTATTTTTATTAGATTTGGTGATGGACAATCCACTTAATTTAATTGGTACAAAAGCTACTATAAAGGAGATTTCAAATTTCATGAATGTAGAATTATCACATGTGCATATAGAATCTATATTATACGAAATGTATAACTATTACGTTGAAAAAAGAGGTCAATGTAGTTCTACTTCCCAAAGTTCTTTTTCAATAAATACTTCAACAAATGCAGATAATCAATGGAATTATTTAGAGACCAATATTAGTGTTCCTTCATTTAGTTCTAGTTTATCAATATGTACATCAATAGATGTCAGTGGTACAAATCTTAAAATTTCATCTGAGTTAGCTAGGTATATATGTGTGGACGTTCGTAGTATGTTACAACAACAAGAATTACATGAATTGAATCTTTTATCATGGTGGAGGTGTAACGAAAGATAATATCCAATTGTAGCAAAATTTCTGGCGATCTACTAACACCTTCGGTGTCTACGGTAGTATCGGAAGCTGCATTTAATTTAGGTGGTCAAGTTTCATATGACGAACGATCAAGACTAAAAGAAGAGATATTGGAGGCTTTAATATGTTTGAAGGATTGAGAATGTGCGGAATTACGTTTTCAAGAACAAGTTGACAGTATAATGGCCGAAGAGTTGCAGCAAATTCAAGCATAGATATTATAAGTTTTTAAATTGATTAATTTAAAAAAATACGTAATTTTTAATTTTTTTTGTTTTAAGAAAAATTGTACACGAAATATTTTATTCGTGTATAATTTTATCTGTCTATGATAATTGTAACTGATCTCAAACCCGGATAAAGGAGAAAAGTTTAAACTTTTATTTAATTTATAGTACGTATAAATTGTACAAATTTTAAAATTTTTAAGAAAAAAATTTAGATT
>CAIGRB010137366.1:0-14559 GCA_903798255.1 Fraxinus quadrangulata
AAAACTTTATGATTGAATTCGAATGTAGTCGAAAAACGGTGGGTCCAAAAATCATCAGACATTGATGATTGGGAAATAAATAAAATAAAAACCAAGATTTCACAATTTATGCATTTTTATGTTTATGTAAATAAGGGGACGTAATCAATAGAAACATGGAAGAAATTGAAATAACAATTCGACATCAAGAAATAAAAGGACAAATTCGGGCTCCTCATGTATTCATCCAAATTAGATTCATGAGAAAATTATGAAAATATGGACATCAAATGGAGATATTGACTTCATTGACCTAGACCTCGACTACTTCTTCCTCAAATTGACTAATGGAAAGGATTACGAAAGAGTTCTTACAAGTGGACCATGAATGATAACAAACAGTTATCTTACAGTTCACATTTTCTTCTATTTTTGAGATTTCTTTCCGTTTTTCAGTAAGAATGGGTGACAAACTCGAGACTATCAAGAGGAGGGTAGGGAAGAAGTAGAAGAAGAAGAAGAATTTTCAACTTTTTTTTTCTTTTCAAAATTTTCATGTATCTAATAGATACCAATAGTTGTTGTTAGCTGGGGGGTTTAAAAAATCTCCGGATTCTCTTCACAAAAGCGATTAATTTTAGGTCAGGAGAAAGATTACTCAATTATGTCTAGTAGCCTAACAATGAACATATTACCCAGATTTAGGTGACTCGGCCACTTCATGTGTATGTTGATGTAATTGTGCAAAGGATCTGTCTTTGCAGTAAAACTCCAATGTTCTTTATTCTCTATTATTTTTTTATCTACTATGTTAAAGTAAAATTACATAAAACAACGTTGAAATGAGTGTCGAGACCTATGATAGCTCGATAGAATACCAACTTACACCAAAATTATAAGTATGAGGATCTTAACACCGAAATAGTTGGTCAAATTTGTAGATTTTTCAGTTGTGGAAATCTAAAGCCTGTCACGTTTGGTGGGTACATTGGTATATGTATTCCACAACTTTAGAATTTTTATGATTAAATTCCAATATAAGTCTAAAATGGTAGGACCAAAAACCATGACAGACTTTAATGATTGGGAAATAAATAAAATAAAAGGTAAGATTTTATAATTTGTGCATTTTTTTCTGTTTATTGATATTATATTTCTAGATTACTAGAAAATGGTAATTGAAAAAAAGGAGAATAGTTTCAATTTTTTACGTTTCTATGTAAATGTCAATTATTGTAATCAGCTAGAACATGGTTTTACAAATCTCCTGATTCTCTTCACATAAATACTCGATTAATTCGAGGGGATAAAATTTGTTTAGGTCAAGGGAAAAAGGAGTTAAGATCTACTATTCATCCAAATAATTATTGACACGTCATTTTAAATTAACATGTTATCAAGTTGGACTGCAAAAATTGAATAGCAAAACTCAACTCAGGAGGAGTTGAAGGGCGTAACCTTAGTGGTATCAAGCAATCCCAAAATGTGCTAATACTGGTCATGCTCCGAGTCGACCTATGGAAAGGATCATTGCTGGAAATATTAACAATAATTGGGGATTAAGAATTATTATAATTTTTTTTTTTTTTCATTTTTCATTTTTTTTATTTGTGTTTGAAGCAATAATAAAAACCACTTTGAATTGAGTTAATTGTACTGGTGATCACCAAAGAACAATTGTAGCACACAGTCTTGTATTATTTCTCTCTAACTTCCTTAAAAGTAACTTTTGACCAGATAAATCATAAATAATTATAATTAATAAGAAAAATACAATAATTAAAAACATCAATTGCATATTAATTTCAGACTGCTTGTTGCTTATAAGTAATTAATTTGGAGAAAAATCTGTAAAGATATGGAATTGAATCATTTATAGAATGAGCCAAACCGTCCATGACGATGCGTCTATTATTATTCCGCAACTATTATTGTCTTTCTTCTCATGACCTGGCTCACACTCATAGCAGATGCACATGGGCATAGGCATAAAATAATTTCAACTTTTTGTGGTTTATTAGGGTTTTTGATTTCCTAATTGTCAAAACAATAAATTGGGTAAGAGACATAAATGTTGCTAGCTTAAAAATCCCAATGTGTGGAGGAGCTTTTGACGAAAAATCTAATAACAAAACCTTAATCTATTCTTGTTGATTTCATATAATCTCCCAAAAAAAAAAAAAGACGGGTTGAAGGTTGAATGTAATAAATATGTCTTTTTTAACAAGTTAAAGAGATTAAATAAAGGGTGGTCACATTGTTATCACAATTTTTATTTAATAGACCACATTTTAATTTCAGTTATCTCCTCAATCTTTACTTATTGTAGCAATTATTTTCGTTGAATTCTTATTTTCTATCTTCTATTAACCAGTACTTCTCGTCCTTCATGGTGATTAAAATATTTTATTTTCACTCCTTGAAATGAGGGGAATTTTTTTTTCACATTTTTAATCTATTTATTTTTTAAAAAAAAATATGATGAGAAAATAAGTTATTTTACCCTATTTTAACAGTCTTTTTGACATAAAACTTTATGAAATACAAAATGTGTTAAATAATTAAAATTTGGATGATAAGAATGATATGAAAAACTCGTTAGAGATATAAGTGATATAATAAACAAAGATTAAAAACCTTAAATTCAATTTAAATGTGCGACAGGCAATAAAAATTCTTGTGTGAATATAATTACCCTTAAATAAAATAGTTGAACTATTTGCTACCATAAATTGAAGAGGGATTATATTGCCACCCGAATTTTCTTGTTCTACTCCACATTATATACACACTCCATTTAAAATGTATTTTTTTATAATAAGGAAAAATTATTGATGTGATGAAAAATATTATTTTATTGAAAAAATTGTGATTGAAAGTGAATAGAAAAATGTGAATAAAAAAAATAACGTGACTCAAACAGGAGCTTAGACTATAAATCACAATGGCTTCTTCCACCCCCATACAAACAACGGCGTTACTGGCATCTACACATTTCTCCGAGAACTCGCCTCTTTTTAAATATATTTTTTGCATTTTTTTTTTTTTATCAAAAAATTCCATTAATGGTCAGATGTCTGAAATGATGATGAACAATATAATGAACGGGTGGGGCGGTTGTTTTGGGTCAGAATTCTGGGGGTGGAGCGGGGGGGTTGGGTGTATTTGTACGGATGACCTTTTTTTATTATTATTTGCATCCATTTTTCTTAACCAATACTAAATATTAAAATAAAAAATTTGTAATAGGATTAAAACAATGGAAAGTATGAACCCAGCAAAAAAAAAAAGAGAGAAGGCAAAAGGAAAAAGTAGAGAAGAAAATGGAAAAAGGATGGGAAGTGGAAGACATGTCGTGTACGTAAGAATTAGATAGTGAATTTAAATGGTTCTCTGTGTCGTTTCATTTATGTCCAATTTGTGAATAAAAAAGTACTTAAATTTGTGATGGGAAAAAAAAAAAAAATGTTTTGCCATGATAATACAATCACCATAAATTCAATATTACTGAAAATGATAAAAGTTGCCGATCAATAAATTAGATTTTGTTGTGTAAGTGAAACGTAATCCTCCAATTATCTGTGAAATTACTATAGTAATCAGATTAGGATAATTACATTCTCATTACGATTTTTAATTGTTGCACCACATTTTAATTGCACTTAAGATTCTTTATCTTTGTTTATTATAACACTTATGTCCACAATACCATATTTCATGTCATTCTTATCCCCAAATTTTTTTATTAGTTAACGCATTTTGTATTTAATAATAATTTTAGTCCAAAAGCCAGTTGAAATAACGTTAAAAAAATTTATTTTTTCATCATTTTTTTTTTTAAATGTGGCGGAAAAAATATTTATACCTCATTTCAAAGGATGAAAACAAAATAATTTGATATAAATCATCATAAAAAACGAGACGTACTAATTAATGGAAAGTTGAAAATAAGAATTCGAAAGAAAAAAGTTATGAAAATAATTGCCGCTACAATAAGCAAAGATTAAGGAGTTTAAATATAATTAAAATGTAATATATCAAATAAAAAATGAGTGATAATTTCACAACGGAATCCCAATGCAAGACATGAAGTGCAGCAAAATTGCCTAGACACAAAAGCTACCAGGAAGGAAGATACCATACCAAAGAACAAATGCTCAAAGGCACTTGGAATAACGCGATGTTTCCGTACACACTCTTAAATCCATCCGTGACTCTTTACTATCGTAAAAACTTCACTTACATTGCACATAAAATACTATTCTAAGAATGACTTAGATGCTTCTCCTTCCCGCCCCCACCTCATTTGAAATTCTACTTTTCCTGTTATTTCACTCTCACGGTCCCACCTTGTCTTAAATTTTTGAAAATTCCATATTCTATAAAAGTAGTAGAATTGAACGTAAGAATTACGTGAGAATCTCAAGTCTTTGAGTTGGGTGACATGTCTTTTATTTTCATAATATGCTCAGCGAACTTTTTCACTAACCCAAACACTTTCCATTTAAATGAACATAAAAAAAAAAAAAAATAGTAAATCACTTTCAACTTTTTTATTTTATTTTTAAGACGTGGGGGTTTAATTCAAATAGCATATTTAATTTGGTGGTTTAATTATGTTCCCTGATTAAAAATGATATTGCTTCGCCCAAAATACTCTTTAAACCGAAGACAAAATAAATATCTATCTTTATTTTCCAAGAGCCCGCTTGAGCACCATTTTTTGTTCAAAATGACTTTTGGAATAGTATTTTGATGGAGAACGTGTAGTTAAAAAAATAAGGAAATATTTTGAATTTGTGTTTAATATTATTTTATTGAATAATGTTATGTTGAAAATAAGTGAGAGTAAAATGTATTTTAAAAATAATGAGGCCAAACAAGGCTTTAAGCAATGAAAAAGAGGGTTATAAACATAATTAAAAAAATTAATGTATGTGTGGTAAGCAACAGACAAAGATTATATTAGTGTTTACATGCTTGTCTGTCATTTTGATTAATTCTTTCCAATTGAATACGCAATCGAATTAAATTATATACGATCAGAAATATATATATATATTTGTTGATAATGATAATGAGGTCATGACTATATTAACACTGCAATTTGTTTTACCTGCACTACATTTTAATTGCATTAAAATTCTCAATTTGACTTATTGTCTCGCTTACGTCCATTTTTTTTTTTTTTTTTTTTTTTTGTGTTGAATTTTTAACTTCAACCTTTTATTAAATAGTAAATATGGTCCCTAATGATCTTTTTGTCAAATTATTCCGTTAGCGTGCTTTGGCGTGAGGGGAAAATATTATGTTGCACATTTTGTAAATGTTGATTTTTTCTAATTTAAAAACATGAGGGCTAAGTCTTTTTACATCTGACTGGAGGACTTTTTTGTACTAAAAGTGCTAATTAAGGAAAAATTGAGGATAAGAACGTGAGGAAAAAAGTTGTGAATATATATTATGTTTGATTGACTTTACTTTTTCATGAAAAGTGTTATTTTTCACTTATGTGAACTTCGAGATGATGTCGTCTTAATAGAGAGTTAGAGTTTTCCTCTTAAAAGTTCATTGAATAGGTTAAGTGCAAGACCATAATAGCACTAAAAGATTTTGAGGATCTTGTGAAAACATAATACTCATGTATGTGATTTCATCGGTATTGTCACAAGGAATTACTGGTTCAAAGCTTTCATGCAACCTGAAATTTTGAAAATACTCCATGAGATTTAAATTATTATTAGATTCAAATAAAAAGATATTTAATTCTTATTCTACAGTGTTACCATGTATGAATATATGAAATTTTGAACGAGTGGATGATTGTTATTGAGAAACGCAAGATTCGATCCAACTACACTTAGATATGATGATTAGGTGTAAATACGGAATTAAAACTTTAATCAACAAGTAACAAGTCACAAGTTAATTATGTTTAGATGAGTAGTCAAACAATTCAAATTATCATATCTTTGAATACCGCAATAATATCAAAACGGTAAAAAAAGAAATAAACAACACCAAAATTGTTCACGGAGAAACCTAACGCGTGAAAAACTCCGGGCACTTTGCCAGTCAAAGATCCACTATAACCTATCACTAGAATTTACAGATTGCCAGTAAAGTTGATAACACAAGTTTTCTAATCTCATGTCTGAAGTATGAAGCAGTCCTCCTGAAATGTGCACACCAACACTAATCATGGCTCTTCTTTGTAAAGCACTCCTCCTGGAATAAGCACACGAACTCCAATCCTGACTCTTTACTTAGTTTATCTCTTGTAGATCTTCCCCAAGAACTCCTCGTTCTTCCAACTCTTCCTTGATCTTTAATGCAGCACAATTGACAACACAAGCTTGCAGCAAACCCAAGAGAAAAAACCAATTCAGTGTTTGATTTTATGGTTTTGATGTTTTCAATGTAAGAAGCACATATGAATTGAAGGATTGAACATTTAATCTTATGTAGGATGTATTCTCTATTGAATAATAATATGTTCAATCTCTTCAGAGTAGAAAACGTAGCGCCTTTATTCATATGTTGGACGAATTGAATTGTATGGGCCAATAAGAAATCTCTGAAATCGAAATTAGGTCAGGCCGCATAACAATGTCGCTCGAGCGAAGTGTTCTTCTCGCTCAAGTGAAGGGTGTGTCGCTCGAGCGACACAAGGGCAAAGATCCAGCAAAGGTGTCTTTGATTCTTCCGCTCGAGCATCACTCCGACGAGCAGTCAGCGAAAATTCGGCATGAATCCTTCTTGTTCCAAACATGAAATCCCAAACCCTATGCTAACCTACCAACTATGAAACTTTACAATTTAGTCCATAATCTTTTATAATTGTTCAAGTTGGTCATTTTGTTCACATAATCGCCAATTATAAAATATAACCTAACAGTTATAAAATAATTTCTTATTCAAAATTTGGGCCCTTTTTCTGATTAAAATGTTAATGAATTAATAATGAAATTGAAAGACAACGTTTGATGAAATTGAAAAGCAATATTGAGTGATTTCTGCTTAACCATGCATAAGCACAGACTAAATGGCCATGTTTATACATGGCCTTATTTGTGAAAAAAAATAATAATAATAAAGAAAAAGAAATTTGGCTTCAATGACCATGCATACGCATGGATATAACCATGCTTAAGCATGGTTCAAAAATTTAGTCGTTTGGCTGATTTTTTCTTTTTTTAAAAAAATTTGAATTTCTGGTACCATTTAGCGAAAAGTTCCTAACTTTTCATGAATATTTGAAGTATTTTCATGGTATAATGTTAGAAATTTATAAATAGATGATAGATTTTCAATTCCAAACATAAGAAAACAAAATAAAAAATGATCATTCATTTCTACACTTCAATTTTTTCCATTCTAATACATATCCAAAACTTCTTCAAGTTTTCAACAAGTTCAATTAGAATTTTTGCTTTTGTGATTCTTTCGTAAATCCTTGTCAATACTTTAAAATATTTGTCGAAAATTCTAAAAGTATACTAGAGGATTCAAATATCATTATTAGGACAACATATCACATACGTGTTCAAGTTCCATTCTTCATTTTATCTTGTTCAAGTTTCCTCTCCTTCTTCTCCTCTTCGATATTTCCAACATTTTTTTTAATCTTTAATCCTTTGTTTAATATTACTTATGGTCTCTAATGATCATTTTTGTCCAATTATTTTGTTAAGAGTGCTTTGCAGTGAGTGGAAAATATTGTGTTGTTTTTGTACCTATTAATTTTTGCTAATTAAAAATATGAGGGCCAAATAAGTCTTTTTACATCTGATCAGTTGACTTTTTGTACTAAAAGCAATAATTAAGGAAAATTTGAGTATAAGAATATGAAAAAAAAAAAGTTGTGAATATAAATGTTACAATAAATAAAGATTAAGAATTTCTAATGAAATTATAATGTAGTGCAAAAATAATTCACGTCCTAGTTCTACCCCCTGAGTAGCACACGGTCCCCAATCTTTTTTTTTTTTTTCACTATTTTTTTTTTTGTTTCAATTAAAAATAATGGTAGAATAATCTTTTATTAACAAAAAAAAAAAAAATACATTCTTCTAAAATAATATTGCTAAAACACACCCTCGGGTGCTACTAAAATGACAAGTTGAGATGTCAAATATAAAAAAAATAAAAAATAACAAATAAAAAAAGAAGGGAAGATTGAGGAACCCTCCGCTGCTAAAGTAAATAGGTTAGCGATTAATGCTTTATTATTATTATTATTATTTATTTTTATTTTTTTGGTCATGGGGCCATGTGCTGGTACCGACTTTAGTAATAAAAATAATTTAATTTTTAGCTAGTATTTATTAATATTTTTTTTAATTATACGATTAAAATGAAAACCCTTGCTAGCTGTGTTAAATAAATGGTTAGTCGAACCCTTTCTGTCACAAATATTATGTTAGATGCTCCCCACTAAGCACATTGACCAACATTCAACACACCACTACACAACCAAATTAAAATTTTATACCTGAAGTATTTTGTCTTTTTATCAAAATAATTACCTCGATAGGTATCAATTTTTTAGATTTAAGCTAGTCGAAAGATTTTTGACGAGTAGATGGACAATATTGGATCAGAATCAAGTGGCTAGATAAAAACAAGGCTAGTGATGATAATCATATCACTACAATACGATTACGACTACGTCAAGAATTTTTACTCAAAATGTAAAATAGTACGTAATGAATGAAATTTCAATAATACTACTAAAAATTATAAATATACTCTATGTTTGGAAAAACTAAACAGTAACTCAATATTAGCAAATAAATATACTCTATCTTTACTTTTTAAATAGAATTCACATATACAATTAATTCATATCACTGGGGATTAAAATTAAAATTTTAATAAATTTTGATAAAAGTTAACAAAACGTATGACTGAAAAGTTATAGATCCTATAAAATATGTGGTTAAAATTAATTGTTGACTTTACTTAAATTAAAGTATAGATTTTTAATCCCTATCAAATAGGGATTTAATAATTTATAGTATTTGTTTGAAGGAAATTAAAATTAGTTTTTAGTATATTTTAATAAAATTTGATGAAATATATAGTTAAAAAGTTATGAATTCATGAAATATATAATTGAAATTAATTATTAATAAATTAAAATCTTTTTAATTTTATATCCAGCGAAGAGGGGCATAATCTTATTCCAAACTCAGGCAGCATAATAAGTACAAAAATGTTAGATATTAGGGGGAAAATTATTTATTTTTTTTAAATTACTGAATTATATATAAAAAAATAAGATTAATGGACGACGAAATCTTGATTGAAAGAGAATACAAATTTTGTTAGAAGTTTGAAAAGTAAGAGTAAGATAAACCAACACGTGGGGTCAATGAAGAGATTAGTCAAAATTGCCGGCTTGGGGAAGTTTCCGTGCTACATTGACTCTTTTCCATTCACATTACGAAAGGGACAGTGACAGAATTTGGAACATTGAACCCACCCCTCCCTCAGCCTAATGTGACAAAACAATTGAAAAGGGTGGTTGAGAGATTGATCAAAATTTCCATCATTAAACAATTTTTTTTTTTTTTTTTGTGTGAAAATAAAATTTGAATTAAATTGTTTAAAACCATATTTTATTAGTAATAAAATAATTCTAAAATGATATTGGACGAGAAATTTAACTTAAATGTAATAATAATATCTTTCCAAATATATAATTTCTTTCATATTCTGCACCTCCGATGTGAAGGTTAATTCTATTTTGAAAAAAATGAAGGAGTTACCGTTATAAGGTTAATTCTATATTTGATTATTAAATTTCAAGTGAAATCTCAAGTCAATTGAATCATCTAAATTTATTTTAACACATTCGGATTACTAAAGTGCAATTTACTTTCAGTATTATCACTTCGTTGTGTCCTGTTACCAAAATTCAATGACAATTTATTGAAATATATTTATCGTAAATAAATATAGCATTCTATATTATTAAAAAAAAAAGCAAATTATTAAAAATACAAACATAAAAATAAAGAAAAAGAAAAAGCCCACAATGATTGTTTGGTCTATGAGAAGGTGCAGCGCATGTGGTTGCGGACAATCTGATAAAATTGCGCTCTCTTTCGTCATTTGAAACAAAAAATTTCTTCCTCAGTCAAACTAATTCCTCGCTATGTCGCCGACGAACATTTTCCGTAGAAATTTTTGCTTCCTCTCCCTCTTTTATGTCCTCTCTTTTGCCGCCTCCGATGAGCTTCAGACCCTTTTAACCATAAAATCTGCCTTCAAAGAGTCGAGGACAAAAGTATTTGATTCATGGGATTCCAGTAATTCTGTATGCAGCTTTTTAGGACTCACCTGTGATTCCAATGGTTTTGTTAAAGAAATTGAACTCTCCAATCAGAATTTGACTGGTTCAATTCCTTTTGATTCTATATGCAAGCTCCCGTCATTGGAAAAGCTTTCGCTCGGTTTCAACTCACTCTACGGCCGAGTCACCGAGGAGTTGAACAATTGTACTGAGCTTAAATATTTAGACTTGGGCAACAATTTTTTCTCAGGACCATTCCCAGAAATTTCATCAATTAGTGGATTGGTGTATTTATACGCAAATACAAGTCGGTTTTCAGGAATTTTCCCATGGAATTCTCTTGAAAATTTGACAAATCTTGCTGTATTAAGCCTCGGCGACAACCCGTTTGATCGAACGGAATTTCCGGCGGTGATTGTGAAGCTTACGAAGCTGAATTGGCTGTACTTATCGAATTGCAGCATCGAAGGGAAAATCCCAGAAGGGATTGGGAATCTTGGCGAGCTGATTAATTTGGAGTTGTCTATGAATTACATCACCGGGGAGATTCCGGCAGGGATTACAAACCTTTCGAAACTGTGGCAGCTTGAGCTTTACCAAAATGAATTGAGCGGGAAATTGCCTGTTGGTTTTGGCAAGTTAACGAGTCTTGAATATTTTGATGCTTCAATTAATTATTTGTATGGTGATCTTTCTGAAATCAAATCCTTGAATCAGCTGGTGACTCTGCAGCTGTTTGAAAACGAGTTTACTGGTGAACTGCCAGCTGAGTTGGGCGAGTTCAATAAGCTGGTGAACTTGTCTCTTTACACTAATAAGCTCACTGGTCAGCTGCCGGAGAAGCTCGGCTCGTGGGCAGAATTCGATTTCATAGATATCTCCGAAAACTATTTCACCGGTCAGATTCCGCCGGAAATGTGTAAGAGAGGAACCATGACTCAACTCTTGATGCTGCAGAACAATTTCACAGGCCGAATTCCAGATATATATGCAAATTGCACGACGCTAACACGTTTTCGTGTTAGTAAGAACTCGCTTTCTGGTCCCGTTCCTGGTGGCATATGGGGGCTGCCTAATGTCGAAATCATTGATATTGCGTTTAATAACTTGGAGGGGCCTATAACGACTGATGTTGGAAGGGCCAAGTCCCTGAAACAATTGTCTCTCGCTAATAATAGACTCTCCGGTGAATTACCATCGGAGATTTCTAAGGCTGCAGGTTTGGTTTCTATTGATTTGAGTGACAATCAGTTCTCTGGTGAAGTACCGGCGACAATTGGTGAACTAAAGCATCTGAACAGTCTTGAATTGCATAGCAATGATTTTTCTGGTCCAATACCGGATTCGTTAGGTTCATGTAATTCCATCACTAATATCAACATGGCACACAATTCACTTACCGGCCACATTCCGGTCACTCTCGGGTCATTACCGACTCTCAATTTCTTGAATTTCTCTAGAAATCAACTCACCGGACTGATCCCAGGGAGCTTAGCCTCTCTAAGACTTAGTCTTCTTGACATTTCGAACAATCATTTGTCGGGTCCTATACCAGAGTCTCTATTGATTCAGGCCTATAACGGTAGCTTTGACGGAAATCAAGGCTTGTGTAGTGAGAAAATCGGACATTTTCAACGATGTTCACAAAAATCCGGCATGCACAGGCATCTTCCAGCACTCATATTCTGCTTCGTGGCGGTATTCACGGTGTTGCTCGTCTCACTCGTGTACATTTGTTCCATAAAAAAGAAGACCAAAAAACGAACTTTGAAGGAAGAGTCATGGGATGTTAAGTCATACCATGTTTTGAGCATTACAGAAGATGAGATTCTTGATTCCATCAAGCAAGAGAATTTAATAGGAAAAGGGGGTTGTGGGGATGTGTATAGAGTTGTTCTTGCCAACGGTACAGTACTGGCCGTGAAACATATCTGGCATTCCGAATCAGTTGACCGGAAAAAGATCGGTAGCACAACTCCTATACTGCCAGGTCGTGGTAAGAGGTTGCGCGAATTTGAGGCCGAGGTTCGGACATTAAGCTCAATTAGACATGTTAATGTAGTTAAATTGTATTGTAGCATAACAAGTGAGGACTCAAGCTTGTTGGTTTATGAATATTTGCCTAATGGAAGTCTATGGGATAGACTGCATACATCCAAGAAACTGGCACTCGACTGGGATGTGCGGTACGAGATTGCTTTAGGTGCAGCGAAAGGGTTGGAGTATTTGCATCATGGTTGCGATAGGCCAATCATTCATCGCGATATCAAGTCAAGCAACATTCTGTTGGATGAGTTTTTAAAGCCTCGAATTGCAGATTTTGGACTTGCAAAAATAAATCAATTCAATTCGACTGAATCGACCCAAATAATTGCAGGAACACGTGGATATATAGCTCCAGGTAAGCAAATTGTTCCCACTAATCATAATTTCTCCTTTGGTTCTTAAATATGGTTAAAAACAGTGAGTTAGCTATTCTCTAAACTTAAAACGTTTGTTACAATTTGATAGTTTTGCCCATATCTGTTAGTTTGAATAACAGAAAACCTGACATGGCATCGTAGTTGGCAAACTAGACTGCCACGTCACTTATTCATTTGTCAAACTAATGATGTAATCATATGAAAGTTTTATACCTGTTTGGTGATTGTCTCTTCGATTTAATCACTGATTGTTGTTTACATTTTGCAGAGTATGGTTATACACACAAAGTGAACGAAAAGAGTGATTTATACAGTTTCGGGGTCGTACTGATGGAGCTGGTAACAGGAAAGAAGCCGATAGAGGCGGAGTATAGGGAGAACACGGATATAGTAGATTGGGTATGCAGCAGGCTTAAGACTAAAGAAAGTGTGTTAAGCATTGTGGATTCAACTATCCCAGAAGCTTACAAGGAAGATGCAATAAAAGTTCTAAAAATTGGGATGATGTGCACAGCCAGGGTACCAGCATCAAGGCCTACTATGAGAAGTGTGGTTCAAATGCTCGAAGAAGCCGAGCCTTGTAAATTGGTTGGCATTATTGTTAACAAAAATGGTGTCACCAAGAATGAGGAACCCATGGAAAAGCGATTTTAACCAAGGGCTTTTCTTTTCTTGTATGATTTATGATGTTCGAGAATTGGAACTTAGTAATTTCTGGTCACTCTAAGGTCGCCTTCAACATCCAAGGATCGGGGACAGGCCATAGAACCCGCATTAGCTGTGAAAATGGTCACCCATGAAGTAATACACATGTAAAACTATGTAAATTTTGAAGATTGTCTATGTAACATATTAGCCAGCCAATTGTAGGCTTGTAGCATTTGATGTATGGAATAGAAGGCATGTCGGGTGCCAAATAAAAGCACAATTTTGTTCACTTAGTATGATTGGTGGGTTGTTAAAACGAACAAACTGTTTATAAAATGAATTATATGAAAAATAATGATGTTAAGATAGGCGTATTCTCGTAAAGAAATTAAAATTATCGTAAACAAATTGAAGCATAGATTAAGGAATCGATCATATGGGTGAGAGAACTTTTTTTTTTTTTTTTTTCCTTCCAGGGAATTGAAAGAGCCCTCAATGAAAATGAATAATGTAATGTCTGTGATATTTGTTACACTCCTTTCACTAGTTCTGGGGAAATTATCTGTGTTGAATTTCTAGCCAAAGATTCTGTTGGCAGTTCCGATACTCTTGGCTCACAGTTTATAACATTATAACTTTTAGATGTAGCTTAGTAGATTTTCCATGTAAATCTCATTTTCTATTATACTTTGCTTGTATAAATACTGGTATCATTGCAAAGGCTTTGGTGTCTTGCCAAGCCAATTGTTTCTCTCATTTTAAAAATCTTTCATAGTATTAGAGCCAAAAACACACGCTTGATTTTGAAACACATGCTTCCGCACCTTTTTCTAACCTTTCCTTATTCGACGAATCTACCAAATGAGGAAAGTGTGAGTGACTCCACTCCGCTATCACTGACTTGAACAAGCAAGAAATTCTCTCATCTTGGGACTTCTCCATTCAGCATCCAAAAAAACCACAGCTAATGATGCTCCGAATCCTACCTATGTTGTTTGGAATCATAAGGACCAACATTTGCTTGGTTGTATTCTGTCTTCCCGAACTGAAAAAGTTATGTCTACAATCAAGGACGGATCTAGAATCGAATTACAAGCCGGGCTAATACGTATAAAAAAATAAAAAATAAAAAAATAAAATTACATAAGAATTTTTTTTTTTTTTTTTTTTTTTTTAAATAAAAAAATTTTTTTTATAAAAAAAAAAAAA
>CAIGRB010137366.1:14578-25967 GCA_903798255.1 Fraxinus quadrangulata
ATTTTTTTTTTTTTTCTACTAAAAAAATTAAATGGGCTAGGGGCTAGACCGGGCTGTACCCTGCTCCAACCCCCCCTAAATCCGTCACTGTCTACAATTCATTGTCTCGACACATCTCATCAGGCATCCCTTGCCAATCGCCACTCTTCACAGTTGAAGTCTCAAATTGCTTCTCATGCATCAGTTGCAGTCTTTAAGTCAAGGCTCAAATAATTGCACTGATTAGCTTGACATTGCGAAAACACTGGCTGGTCAATTAGCGGCTGCTGGTAAGGTCATTGATGACCAAAGTTAAAGTTGATTAAATAACAGAAATTGAAAGACAGAGCGCACTTAAGTAATTAAGAAGATTGTTTTCATTTAATTAAATTAATTTACAATGAATAAGATACAATATATATACACTTTGGAGTGGTGAGTAAGTAAAATGAAAACACTATACGTGAAAGTCAATTCAGTTATAACTACTCAATTGTGGTCCCAAAGGTGCACAATAGCAGCTCATAGCTTCCATGCGTACACAGCCAGTTCATATGCAGATTCCATATGATATCACAGGTGTATACTTCAACATCCTCCCTCAACTTGGAGACTAATCTTTTACTCCAAGCTTGTCCTTGAGAAATAAGAATCTGGTTTATGCAAGGGGCTTAGTTAACAAATCTGCAATTTGGTCTGATGATGGAACATATTGTATTTTCAGCTTCCCTTCGAGAACTTTATCCTTGACAAAGTGAATATCTAACTCAATGTAGTTTGTTCGCGCATGGTAAATTGGATTTGAGGCTAAGGCACATGCACCAAGATTGTCACACCATAGTGTAGGAGGTGAAACAAAATGCAACTTAATTTCATTGAGCAACGATTCAAATCCAAGTTATCTCTGCAGTTACTTGAGCTAGAGCTCTGTATTCTGATTCAGTACTAGATCTAACCACAACTTGTTGTTTCTTTGAAGACCATGCCACCATTGTATCTCCTAAATAGACACAATACCCTATTGTTGATCTTCTGTCATCATGTCATGATGCCCAGTCACCGTATAAGCACGAGCTCAGCTCGGCTCGGCTCGTTACTAGAGCTCGGCCCACGAGCTCGGCTCGTGAGCTCGCCTAATTTATTATTATTTTTTTAAAACTATACCTAGACCTTTATAATAAAAAAATAAAATTTGGACGAGCCGCTTGTCAAAAAGAGCTGAGCCGTGGCTCGTTTTTGACGAGTCGAGCAGTTGAGCCGACGAGCCGCTCGGCTTGGTTGCCACCTCTACCTAGTCAGCATCAGTAAAACCAGTAATATCTATTCTATCACTTCTTTGAATCCACAAGCCTTGTTCAATTGTCTCTTTCAGGTATTTGAAGATCCTTTTTACTGCCTTCCAATGTGCATTTGAAGGTGCCTGGAGAAATTGTCTCATCTTATTCACCGCAAAGGTTATATCAGGCCATGTGTGCTAAGTATTGCAAACCACCTATTGCACTTCTGCATAAGAAGGGATCTGCCATCTTTTCTCCTTCATTTTTGGAGATACATTTGCCTATTGTCATAGGTGTTACATAAAGTTTAAGATGCTCAAAATTGAACCTTTTTAATAAGTCCTTCGTGTACTTGATCTGAGTGAGGTGCATACCTGATTCATGCCTTTTTACTTCCATTTCTAGAAACTGATGTAGTTCACCCATGTCTTTTAGTGCAAATTGAGTGTTCAAGTTGTCAATAAAACACTGTAACATTTATGATCATTGCTGGTTATCACTATGTCATCAACATATACTAAGGCATATATCACTTGCCTTTGATTCATGTAGAAAAACAAAGAACTGTCTGCCTTGGATTTTGTAAACTTCCATTCAAGAATAGTCTTCTTCAATTTTTCGTACCATGCTCTAGGAGCTTGCTTGAGTCCATAGAAAGCATTTTCAAGTTTGCACACAAAGGTAGGACGCCTTATCAACAAAACCTTCTGGCTGGCTCAAATAGACTTCCTCATCTAGTTTCCCATTCAAGAAAACATTATTTATGTCAACTTGTCTGATACTCCAGCCCTTTAAGACTGCTAGTGCTAGAATTATCCTCAGAATAGAAACTTTTATAACTGGACTGAAAGTTTTATAATAATCAATAACTGATGTCTGCAAGAATCCTTTTGTAACAAGTCTGGCTTTGTACTTCATTATCTTACCTTCAATGTGTGTTTAACTCTAAAAACCCACTTGTTTCATATCACCTTTTGATTGACCAATGATGGTACTAGTTTCCAAGTTTGTTCCTCATCAATGTTGTGCATTCATCTTCTATTATTCCTCTCCAATCCTTATTTGATAGAGCCTTAGGTACATGATTTGGCTTGAGTTCTCTGTGTTCTAATCTATATTCGTTGCACTGAGCTGAGTAAGTTTTTGGTTTGAAGATACTACCTATACTTCTGGTAATCATGGGGTGCTTTATAGTATGTCTTTCTTATTCTGCCACAATTTGATTCAGCTCATCATTTACTTTAGCTCGCTCTACTGGACATTTTCAATTCCTTCTTGACTTTCCACTTGAGTATGTTCATTATTCACCACTATGTTCTCATTCTCATTTTCCTCAGATGCCACATTTCCAGCCATTTCAATCTGTTTAGAACAATGAGATGTTGTTGTTGGAGTTGTAACAGGATTAATTGCATCAGTTGAGTATGTGTGATCATAACATAAACGAGTGTGAAGTGGTAGGTATTGAATAATGGTTTCAGACCTTTGTGAGCTATTTCTTTTATTGAGAAAATCAGATTGGAATGGGAATTCATTTTCATTGAAAATCACATGTCTAAATATATAGATCCTACCTGTTGGACTGAGGCATTTGTAACCCTTATGTGAGTTACTAAAACCAAGGAATACACATTTTGTAGAGTGAAAGCTAAACTTATATTGTTGGTATGAAAGTTTCATAGTCCACGTCAAGGGTATAAATGAAATTTAGATTCTGACATTAGGGTGTAGAGTTGAAATTTCCCCAACATGCAGCTTGGAAGAAATTAACTTCAGATACTCATGATCAATATATAGATGTCAGTGCTTTTAGGCTCTTGTCGTGAAGTTGCTAAGTGACAAGATTCCTGGTTTGTTTTGACTCTCTTCAGTCTGAGACAAGGAAAACAGGCACAACCAAAGACTTTCAGAGACTTGTAGTCAACTTGCTCATTGTTTAACACTTGACATGGTGATTTCATCTTAAGAATTGGAGTATGTAGTCAACTTGCTCATTGTGGTCCCAAAGGTGCACAATAGCATCTCATAGTTTCCATGCATACACAGCCAGTTCACATTCAGATTCTAGATGATATCACAGGTGTATACTTCAACAACCAAGATTCGATTTCTCACATTATTAGTGGGATGGTACTAATCTTTAATCCTTTTGTGACTTCCTTTAATTTCGCCTCTCGCGACCAAGACTTTTTCTTTGATGATTTCGAAGCAGAACTTCTCAGTGACGAGTCTATGCTTGAAAATTAAAATGCCTTATGTGCCACACACAAACCACACGGCAAAAGTCTTACTCAACTAAGAAAACCAAAGTCCTTGCCACCTTTAGCTCGATTAGATATTGCAGCCTCTTCCAATCAAAATATATCTCAGTTCCCAATGACATTTGTAGCTTTCTCATCCAAGAATGCACCACCGAGAAATCTTGTTACTATGCACCCTGATGCAAATAAAGAGGCATGTCAAATCTGGGATAAGGTAAGTCATAGGGCACTTGACAGCTGGTATCGTTTTGACTACTCTTACTAGGAGAGACACCCTCAGATGGAGCTTCTTATTATAGTTGCTGAACGCAATGCTGTTTATAAGAATGATTAACAGTGCAACCAATGCTTATATAACCTGCGATCCGGAGAACTTAGCAATACAATGGAACATATGTTGTAACAGTTGAATATCGAGAGTAATGGTTCTACTTCCACTTCCATTAATAATTCATCATTTTAATTAAATGATATCCTTCATTGCCCTTCAGCCTCTTCCAATCTTGTCTCTATTAATCAATTTTGCAAGGACAAGGCTTGTTATTTTTTTTACTAACAAATCATGAATTTTTTGTTAAAGAGAACCAAACAGGAAGGACCATCCTTCACGGGCTGGCTAAGAATGGGGTATATCCGCTAGCACTCCATATGAAGTATCCAAATAAATTACAATGCTTAACTGCTATTGTTGGACTCAAGGCATCGACGGATCAATGGCATTCACATCTTGGACATCCGGCTTTTCCCATTATGCAAAATTTAGTTCGGCTGCATCAGCTTCCTATTTTTGATTCTACAAATAAATCGAATTTTTGTTCTTCTTGTTCTCTAGAGAAAAGAAAACAATCCCCTTTTCAAGATTCAGGTTAACAGTCCTTAGTTTCTTTAAATTTGATACATTAAGATGTTTTGGACATCACCTGTCCCATCTGTAAGTGATTGTAAGTTTTATGTCTTATTTGTAGATAATTTCTCTAGGTTCACAGTGGATGTATCCCTTACGCCACAAATCTAATGTATTTGCTACTTTTGTGAAATTCAAAACTCTTGTGGAGAACTAATTTTCTAGTTCTATCAAGTAGTTACATACCGATAATTGTGGTAAATTTATGTCAAAAAAATTCAAAGTTTTTTTTTGGCAAAAACTGGGATATATCATCATTTAACCTGTCCTCATACCTCTCAGCAAAATGGAATTATAGAGAGAAAACACCGTCACATACAAGAAACTGATCTTAAACTTCATGTAGAATCGGAACTGAACACAAAATATTAGGTATATGCTTTTCTCACATCAGTATATCTAATCAATAGATTACCAACGCAAGTTTTGAAAAATTTTACACCCTATTACATGTTGTTTAACCAAGATCCCAAATATACTGATTTAAATATATTGGATGTGCTTGCTTTCCTCTTTTAAAATCATATCACCCTCACAAATTATCATTCAAAAGTCAACAATACATATTTTTAGGATACATTGGCAATCAAATGGGCTATCAGTGTCTTGACAGTACAACATGCAGAGTTTATGTCTCTTGACATGTGCTTTTTAATGAGACTTATTTTCATGCCAAGGATATTATACATACTCAGCCACCAATGATGCACAATCAATTTACTGGTAGTTTCCAAACTGAATTACCTTTTGCTAGTTCAATAAATTCGCATGATATGTCAACTGTAGAATTTATATCACACTTAACATTATCTGTTCCGACTAAAAATTGTATTCAAATTGATTAACAACTCACCAATGAACCACCAAATGTTGATTGCTCAAGTTTAAATTTCAATCAACCACAAAGTCCTTCAATATCATCGCCTCCATTTCTAATTGAACATGCTATAAGTCTGTAGCTTTCCCAAAATTTTAGTATTCTCGATACTAAAGATATTGGTATCTTGCCCATCAAAATTTTATCTCATCATGTTTGTTCTACATCAGATGCTTCCTTACATCTCATTGCACAGGAATTACCCGACCCTTCTGACTATACAAGTATTTTTCCCAACCTTACCAAGTCGTGACATGATCATAGGTTGGTAACTCCAAACTTAAACAATTTCCAGATTATAAACTCTTACATTCCACCTGACATCCATTCCATGCACTCTATAGTATTGTGTAGAAATTGAGCAATCCTGCTATATTAAGGCAGCATCTGAACTTGAGTGGATAGTTCCTATGGGGAGTGAATTTGATGCGGTTATTGTGAATGGGACTTGGTCTCTTTGTCCGCGTCTTTCCACTCATCGTGTAGTTCTGAATAAATGGGTCTATAAGATTAAAAGTAAACTGTATGAATCAATTGACAGTTATAAATCACGACTGGTGGCTAAGGGGTTCAATCGGAAAAGTGGTGTTGATTTTCATGAAACTTTTAATCCAACAATTAAGCCTTCCACTGTTCGCCTTGTTCTTGCAGTAGTTGTTACATTTAATTGGCCAATTCGTCAATTAAATATTTCAAATACTTTCCTACATGGTATTTTGGAAGATGAGGTTTTTAAGGAACAACCAAGGGGTTTTGTTGATCCTATCTATCCAAATTATGTCTGTAAATTACACAAATCGCCATATGGTTTAAAACAAGCCACTCAGGCTTAGTTTAATTTCTTGTCCCAGCAGTTGCTCGACCTTGGTTTTACAGAATCTGGAGTGGACTATTCTTTGTTCATGTTTCATTCACCAAAGTTTACAATTTATATCTTGATATATATAGAAGATATAATTGTTACAGGTACACAGTTGAATACAATTCCAGATTTAATTGCTCAGCTTGGCAATGCCTTTAGTATTAAAGACCTTAGCAAGCTCAATTATTTTCTCGGTATACAGGCATCCCGTGACTCCACTGGCCTTCATCCACATCAAACAGAATATATTTCTGATCTTCTTAAGCGTACCAAAACGCTTGTTGCTAAACCACTGTCTTCAACCACAGTATCTAGTAGTAAGCTATCTACAATGGATGGAGATTTATTAGAAGATTCTACAAAATATTAACAAGTAGTAAGTGCACTTCAGTATTGCACTATCATTAGACCAAAAATATCCTATGTAGTGAATCGGTTATGTTAGTTTATGCATTATCTACGAATATCTCATTGGACAGTTGCAAAATGAGTTCAGACATTGGTCTTCATTATATACCATCATCTATTACTTTACATGCCAATTGTGATTCGTTTGGGCAGGAAATCCAAATGACCAACGTTCAACTAGTGGTTATGGAATTTTTGAGGCACTAATTTTATTTCTTAGAGTGCGAAGAATAAAATGTAGTCTCTCGTTCGAGTATAGAAGCATAGTACAAGTCCATAGCCCTAGTTACGTGCCCCGTTGGGACGTGGCTGTAGTACCTGAACGTACGATGACCACAA
Organism: Fraxinus quadrangulata; assembly: GCA_903798255.1. NCBI lineage: Eukaryota > Viridiplantae > Streptophyta > Magnoliopsida > Lamiales > Oleaceae > Fraxinus > Fraxinus quadrangulata. The sequence continues at coordinate 21,486 of CAIGRB010137366.1, forward strand.
CCTCAGGTGTCACTGCCAAGCGCATCATGCTGCAACTAGCTTCAACTTCGGCGATTGTGCCACCGCGATAGTTGGCCACTGCAGAGTCTTCGAGGTACTACTGTGGAAGCACCGTTATGACATCCTAGATTTGAGCACTGCAATGGCATTTTGCATGTGTTATAATGGCGTGGTTGCGCCTTGAGTGCCCTTGATAAGATCTAGAGGGCTTGTATCTTAACTTTCTTTGATTTTGTTTTCGTTGTCTCCAGCTGAATCTTGTTTTCTTAACTGTTTTTCCCCAAAAGAGGCTCGATAGTTCTTGTGCTTCTACATTGTGATCGGTGCTCTCCGCCATGATCGATGCAGTCAACGTTTGCCGGCGCAACGGCGAGTGATCTCTTGATCTTCTTCAACTTTAGTCACCGCCTCTTTTTCATCCTCAGCTTCCAAAGACACAATTGTGAAATAATTTAGGCCTATTTGGCTTGCTATTTTGGGTTGTAGTAGTAATAGGTTGTGATGCTAGACTGGGTGAGTGCAGTTTTGTTTGTGATGACCCACTGTGACCAAACGTGACTAAGTTTGTTAATTGTGATTGACCGTGACTGAATCTATCTTCATTGTAACCGTCTGTTACTAGATTTGTTTTGGCTGTGACAATATGTGACCAAATTAACATTGACTTACTCACATACATAATTAAGATTGACATAGTCACAGATAGTCATAGTGAAGACAAACTTGTTCATGATTGTCACACATAACATAGGTCATAAAAACAATTTACACAGATTTGGTAACAAATAGTCACTATTTATTGGAATCTCCCAACAGACAATGGATTATTGATGATTTGTCAAAGATGTATAAATTTAGTGTTGAGCCCCTCCAACAGATATTGGAAGGAGATTTTGCCTATTGTATTGATCTAAACCATGGAGTCTAAAAGCTTAAACTAAAGAATTACCTGTGCAGGAAAGTCTTGTACTTAGTCTTGTGAACTGTAATGATATTCCTCCTCGCATTACCATCAGATTTTGAACATCACCAATTACCTCCTTAGCTTTATCTAGTCCAACCCCCACATTCCCCCATTTATCACCCACCACCACAATAGCCCTGAAATGCACTTGCTTCCCTCCCTTCACAAATTTAGTAACCCTCCTAACCTAACAGCTCTCTCCACAAACCCATCTCTCACTTTTTCTTTCTTCGATTTAGACCCAAACCCAGTTGTTTTCTTCATTTTAGAGTAATTGTATAGATGTCATTACCGAGCTAAGTCTCTCTGCTATACGCATCATCGTATAATTCCTCGTAGGCCTTGGTGTTATGTGAGAAGCAAGTAGGGAAAAGAAGGAGTAGAACCAGCAAAACCAGAAAGAAGAGAGTAAGAAGAAGGCAACAGAATTACCCGACTTTGGAATTCAAAACGGTGTTATTGCAACTTGAGTGAAATGGTGTCGTTTTGAATTAATAAATTGTATGTTAGAAATCATTTTTTCAATTTAAAATTTGTCCAATCACGACTTCAACTGGAGTATATCTACCCCCATATGTAAAGGAAGAAACCAGTCCGTGATTTTTCTGCCAAATTGGTTGTTAATTGAAGTGATTCAAGTCAATCCCCTCCTTATCGCTCTTATTTTACATCATTTCCATTCTCTCTTACTTTGAATTTAGTATCATAAACTCCTTATTTCAGCTAGAGTAAATTCCAGCGTTGATTTGTACGAAGCTGTGTTTGCTAGTTGGAGTTTGAACCGTAACAAATTGGTATCAGAGAAGGCATATTACTGGGTAACTGTTAGAAATGGATACAATGTCTAAAGAAATTGATGAACATTTGAAGAAATTAGATCTCGAAGTGGCGGATCTGGGTAAAAGTTTTAAGGTTGTTACTGGCAGACTGGAAAATAAACTTTACTGGATTCATTGCAAGCCACCCTGGGGCTGACTGGAACCTATTCTAAGAAGAACTCCGTAGGAGATTTACAGAAACTACTAGGGAAGAAGCAGTGGAGATCTTCAGCAAGATCAAACAACTTGGTTTCATAGATGAATACAAAGAGAAATTTGAAGAGCTCAAATCATAGATGATGTTAGCTCTACCACATGTTCCTGAATCTTATTATATTGCAGTGTTTACTAGTGGATTAAGAGGGGAGATTAAGTCTATGGTAAAGATGATGAAACCAAACACCCTGGCTAAAGCATTTGAAGTAGCTAGGCTGCAGGAATCAACCATCCAAGCCATCAACAAATACCAAAAACCAAAGAGTTTCACACCTAACAAGTGGAACCCTGACCTCCAAAACCACCTGAAGAAATCAAACCCAAAGACCCATGGCCAAGAACCAATAAACCACCAAATAGTTATAAAACTATCACAACTACCGATTTTCAAACCAAGAGGAACTTGGGGCTGTGTTACAAATGTGATAAGAAATACAATGTAGGACATGTGTGTAAGAATAGAGCATTGGATTTTATATTGGTGGATTAAGAGGAGGGGGTGAATTAAAAGATGAAAGAGAATCTGAAACAGATGAAGAGGAAGTTATGGAGATATCTATCAGTAGTTTGGCTGGGAATCCTAGGCATAAAACTATTAGAATTCCTGGAACTTTAAAAGGGAGGAGGATATCAATTTTAGTTGATAGTGGAAGCACACATAGCTTTATAGATGAAGGACTGGCTAGAGAGATGAACTTGGTCATTGATGGAACTAATACATTAACAGTCAGGATGGTAAATGGTGAGAAATTAGAGAGTAAGGCCCTTTACTCGTCCCCGACTTAGAAAATGCAAAACTGGGAATTCCAATACCATCTAAGAATGTTGAAACTGTGTGGCAGTGACATTGTACTGTGAGTAGATTGGATGAGTCAATTTGGTCCAATCACCTTTGATTTCATACATGATTATGTCCAATTCCAGAGCAATGGTGAAGCAATTAAATTGAAAAGTGAGGTTTCAAGAATCCGTTCAAGTTAATGGAGACAAGGGAGATAGAGAAAATGTATGGCAAAAAACCTTATAGGATAGTGGGACAATTGTTCCAAATGAAGGAGGAACAAACTAAGGATATACCTGGCCAGATTCTGGAAGTCATACATAAATTTTCCTAAGTATTTGAAGATCTAACAGGACCGCCTCCTCCTAGATCACGCGATCATCACACCCCTTTGAAGGAGGGAGCACAACCATTTAGAATGAGACCTTTTTTATGCCATTTTATTCATAAAACAGAAATAAATAGGCTAGTGGTGGATATACGGAGATACAAATTAAACCAACAGTTAAAGGAGAACCTATCTCAGGCCATGGCTAGGATGAAACTTTACGCAGACAAAAACAAGGCAGCGAGGTCTTTTGAAGAGAGGGATTGGGTTTTTCTCAAGCTACATCCTTATTCTCAACATTCAGTGGAGCATAGGCAAAACCAAAAACTCAGTGCTAGATACTTTGGCCCATATCAAATCCTTAAGAAAACAGGGACAGTTGTCTGCCAATTAGCACTACCTGAAGGTTCTAAGATTCACCCAATTTTTCATGTTTCACTATTGAAGACAAAACTTGGAAGCAACGCGATGTCAGTACTACAACTTTCGAAGGAAAAGCAATCGCTACAGGTAGGTCATTATCCTTTAGCCATTTTACAATCAAGGCTAGTGAAGCGCGGACATCGAACAAATTACAATAGCTCATTCCATAGTCAAGCTTATCACCAGTGCAACCTGGGAGGATGCTGAATGTGTTAGAACTCAGTTTCTAGTATGTGGAACTTAGGGAAAAGATCAAGGTGATGGGAAGGGTTGTTATGTGAGAAGCAAGTAAGGGAAAGAAGGAGCAGAACCAGCAAAACCAGAAAAAAAGAGAGGAAGAAGAAGGCAACAAACTTACCTGACTTTGGAATTCAAAACGGTGTCGTTGCAACTTGAGCAAAACTGTGTCGTTTTGAATTAATAAATTGTAATAGTTAGAAATCATTTTTTCCAATTTAAAATTTGTCCAAACACAACTTCAACTAGAGTATATCTACCTCCCTGTGTAAAGGAAGAAACCAATCCGTGATTTGTTTTGCCAAATTGGTTGTTAATTGAAGTGATTTAATTCAATCCTCTCCTTCTCGTTCTTATTTTACGTCATATAATCCCTCCCCCATTCTCTTTTACTTTGAATTTAGTATCATAAATGTAAGTGTTATGCCCTAAGTCCAATCAACTTGAGACATAAACACTTTAAAAAATATATATAATTGATATATTTTAATGGCAATATTTATTATTTAATTGAATTTATATTCTAATAAATTAAATAATAGAATCCGTAGATTCAAGTCTTGGTGATTTGTTAATCACAAGGAGTTGTGATTGTGAGATACAAATTACATATGACTGAATCTTAAATCGTCCGTGGTCGAAGTAATAACGAGATACGGATATCGTTATTACGGATAGACCATCACGTGTGTCATTTTTACTTGTGAAGTAAGTA
>CAIGRB010137369.1:0-15985 GCA_903798255.1 Fraxinus quadrangulata
TCGAAACCACTAAAGTGTAAATGATAGTTTTACAATTGAAAGAACTCTCTTAACAAATGATATAATCAAATCAAATATTTAGAGAGTTAGGATAACACTTCAATAGATAGCAAAATAATAAAGTTCAAGTGTTTATGATGAAAACTTTGATAATTAAGATGATGAAATATTATGTATTTTTGTATTAATGTTTTCAAACAAATGATATTTCTTAACAAACAATACAAGTTAAGTATGAAGAGAGATTTACACTTAAATCAAAGTGTTGCAAAGAAAACTTCTACCAAGGATAAAGAATATGTGAGATTATGAAAAGTTTTTTGCAAAATAATGTTCTTGAAAAATTAGATGAAGTAGGTTTGATAGATCAAGAAACTCTTTGTAATAAATGAAGTAGAATGTAGAATCAAGCAAACTCAATGATTTTCAATAAATAAGCTCTCTAAATATCTTTTATAAGTTGTTGAAATTAAATGTAAGAAGAGATTGATATTTATAGAGCAAAGGAGGCCAAACCAGTCACTTTCGGTTGACCAATTTCGATTGATCGAAAGTGTATAGCTGTTGGGAAATCAAATCGTTGGAATTTCGGTTGACCAATTCTGCATTTTCGGTAGATCGAAATTTGAATTTTCGGTAGTTGACTTTCGGTTGACCAAATGTTGAATTTTTTTTTTTAAATTACCTTTTCAAAAATCTATTTCATATTATGAATGAAAATCATTTTTATGCAAGTGATGAATTATGAAAATAATTTAAGCTTTTATTTTTCTTGTTCTCTTCGAATCTCATTTGATTATTTGTTCTTCAACGGATAACAGTTTGAATTTTTGAATGCATAAGAAGATATATCCATGAAAAACTCAAGAAACAAAATTTGTTAGAAATATAAGTGTATTGTTTGTTATAATAAAAATAAGTGGAGTTATATTGAATCATAGGTCAACAATTATATAGTGTATGAAAAAGAAGAAGATAACAAACGAAGAATATCATCAAGTTAAGTAATCAATAATACAACATAAGGTGGTTGTACTTTTTGAGACAAAAGGACTCAGCATTTATTTGTCTTAGTTACAAATGAAGTGATGAATAGTACATTTATGGATTTCCAAATCGAAGTTGAATATTGCTAACTTTCTTTAGGTTCACCTAGGGATGTCAAACTGGTTGGCCGGCTCGGGCGGCCTGTGGCTTAGGACCATCGAGCCGAGGCTCGAGCATAGCCCCATTTTGGGCATCGGCTCAAGCCCGAGCCAACTCGTGTGGGGGTAGGCCAAGTCACGGGCCATTTTCTGGCTGCCGAGCCAAACTTTATTGAAAAAAAATATTTTAAACAATATATTTTAAATTCAAGTCCGTATAAATTATATGCACAAATTTGCGGGACTTGGAACGACTGGTGTATTAAAGGCCAATTCCGCCATTAGTGATATGAAAAACGATATACAAGTCATCACTTTATACGTAATATAACAACACAAACAACAATTAGGTCTTATTTTAGTCTTATACAAGTCATCACTTTTATACGCAAACCAGAATTGTAATCTCCAATTCAATGTATTCCAACTACCCTGCTGAAACTTAGTAGTCAATAACAATGTACAGCATTTATTCGTTTGAGTTACAAATGAAGTGATGGATATATGCACAAAATTAAGGAATTATTATAGAAGTAGTCAATGAAAAGCTGAAAGATTTTCTGTCGTTTTTTGCTAGATTCAATTTCTCGTGCTGCACTACTTACAAAGTAAAATAGACAGAAATAACACTACTATAGATGAAGTCATAAAACTTATATGCAAATACGCAATCTTTGATAGCCACTGAATTTATGATAATAGTCCCAAGCAGACACCTTGTCTTTCACATCAAAAGATAGCACAATGATTACTTGGGCACCCTTTCCTTGCAGGTCGATCTAAAGGGTGAGTTCTGTCCAATATTAATGTAACAAATGATATCAGAGCAAGCATCATTCGGGGAGATGACTCTCATTGTGAAAAGATCGACCTAAGAAAGACTACTACTAGTAGAAGACGTAAGTGTTGTAGGTGCTAATTTTGAAAAGAGGAGTATAATTTAATGACTCTAGTGAGTTTCGTTCAGTTCAAGTCGAGGATTGAGTGTAGTAGACTCGTAGGCTTATAATCACTTGGTTTAACCCCTAACAAACCCCCCACCCCACCCCAAAAAAAAAAGAAAGTATTACAGTGTGTTCTTCCCAATGTGATTGTAACAGTTTTTCCAATTTGATCCTCAATTGCAAGTATGCACTAATTGAGATTCAACGACGAGAGTGCAAAGGAAGTTTGTTAAGTAACAAGACGCACTATTCAAGAAAACAACCATAATAATATAACATCCTTTGCACTTGTTTCTTTATCAAAGGAAGACAATCCAAAGCAAACATGGATATAAATTCATGAACATTTATTCTGAGAATCAAAGTATTTTTCTACTTACTTGACAGTAACAACATTACGAAGTATAATACTATCTATCCACCCATGGATGATCTAAATATGACCCCCTATTTGAGCCACATTAAAATTCTCATTCTCGTTCTTCAACCACACATTCTTCAATAAAATAATATTTTTCATCACATCAATAACTTTTCTTTCTTTTTCAACAACACATTCTCCATCAATCTACTATTCCAAAATATATTTTTCTAAAATAATGTGGCTCAAACACACCTTGAGATAGTACATGCTAGTAATGAAACAAAAATTCATATTTTTCAACTATGAAAGTATAAATGAAGTTTTACCGTCACAAACTACACTAATCAAGAAATCGACAACCATAATATTATCATGCCCTAGTCCCTACGCACCTGTTTCTTTTTCAAGGAAGGACAATTCGAAGCAAACGGCAATATAAAATGTGAACAAGTATCCAGAGAAACAAAGTATCTTTCTTTTTACTTCAAAGTAAAAACAGTAAGAAGTCAAACTATTTTTCTGCCCAACGATAATCTAAACTGTCAGATAGTACACGCTGGTAATGAAACAAGAATTATATACTTTCAGTCTTGTTTTACGAATGAATGAAAGCATCCCACAAGTCCATACAGAAAGATATTCTGCGATGCAACCTATTTATTCGGAAAATCTTGGGAAATAACATGGAATAGATCAGGATGTAAGAAATTTGTTTTTACACTAGAACAGAGATAATACAAAGACATATTTCACTTTTTCAAACTCAGGAAAAAAAGAACTATATTAACATAAAACATTGAGAATTACAGATCATAAAAGACTTAGAACCAAGAAATAAATGTCCACCCTAAACTTTCAGGACCCTCTACATAAATACAATTACGTGCTTCACAAGGCAGCTCATTATAAGACCTACACACTTCATTACAATTATTTGACTCGAACAAAATAATATACGCAAAGAAACTTCATTGAATTAGCAAATTAAAATGAGTGCATACTTAGTCGCTTTGAAGCTTAGAGTTGAGGCTCAAGCCTCGCCATACCTTGAGAATAGCAATCAAGACGTAACTTCAAGGCACTTAACGAAAACTCACGCACTAAGCTTCAGCTTCTTAAAACAATGTCCCAAATTAATGTTGTTGCTCATTGTCGTCAACTCAGTTGTTCATGAAAAAGGTTTTCTAAACTTCTTTGATATCAAAATTCATTAGCTTGCTGTCCAGACAATATTAAAACAACCAAAAGTCTTATCAGAGTTCTTACTTTTTCGGTTTTCATGTTACCATTTACTCTAGTGGGTGGGAGTTTGACCATGCCCCCACATTATCTGCCTTAACATCCCCAATTCATGGGAATTGGTAGATGCCTTGAAGGCCAGGATACACTGATGTTAAAAAGTTTAATAATCATTGCAACTTTTTAATTATCAAAGCACCATTGGGAATCAGTTAAAATTGGACATCATCTTGGAACTAGGACTAAAGGATTTATCCACGTGCTACAAAACTCCGCCATGAAACAGTCTAGTACAAGTTCCTTATACAAGACCTAAGCTCAGTGTTTTTTTATTCACATCCTAAAATACAGGACCTTGGATAACTTGATTAATGTTATTATTTTGACTACACATACAAGCTTCCGATAAAATTCTTTGAAGGCGCATTATAACTTGTGTATGATATTCTCGGTATAACCTCAACACATTATAACTACAACCAACAAATGATAAATGGTTATACAAGCTTCCGATAAAATTCTTTGAAGGCGCATTATAACTTGTGTATGATATTCTCGGTATAACCTCAACACATTATAACTACAACCAACAAATGATAAATGGTTATACAAGCTTCCGATAAAATTCTTTGAAGGCGCATTATAACTTGTGTATGATATTCTCGGTATAACCTCAACACATTATAACTACAACCAACAAAATGATAAATGGTTAAAGATGCCAAGAATGAAAATTATTATATTGACTTTGAATTGTTTGACAATGAGAATATACATTTCTTTCCACAAATAAAATGCAGAAGCAGGTTATCCGACACCGAGAAGTAAAAGGAGAAACAAGGTTAAGGAGATTAGGTCTGACCAGACTCTAATTGACAATCATTGGTCGGCATTCAGTTTCATACATCGTTCTCTCCAAGATCAGATCAAGTACTCATAATAAACTAAGAAAAGCGAGTCAGGAACATCTTTTGGCAAGCTGTTTATATAGAGATAGAACCTCAAAATGTCCTCTTCTGAGAGAGTTTCTTGATCAACTACATCTCTCCCGCATGTTAGAACCCATAAGTCCTCAGAACTCACTCTCTTTAGGCTACCCCGGCAGAATGGACAGGATTCCGACCTCATATTCCTGCAATAAAGGAAAAGGGTAAAGTAAAGACCAAACGGAACTCTTCAATTTTACACGTCAAGAGAGAATATTAAAGACCAAATTAAGAAAGAACTTTCGTGCACACCAGTCGTGGTAGCAATTAATGCACATTGCATGACAACAACTTGGCAAGACAATCTTTGTGCCGGGCTCTAAGCAAATTCCGCATTCCTCTTCTCTTTCCATGTCAACATCTAAATGCTTATTATCGTTTTCTAATTTCTTCCTCACAATCATTTTAGAGTCATGACCTTCATCTTGATAAATATATAGATCCAATGAGCTATCATATAGGCGTTCGAGAGTTGGTAATATCACAGCTGCAAAAGTAATCACGAAAGAAAAAGAATTATCAATGGTTCACTTGATTGTTTCTAAACCAATATACACTAATTTCTCACGTAGTAGTTTGTGTGATTTCATGCATAACTGAGAGCATGCTTGCCTAAGCTTAAAAGGGTTTACTTAAAAGCATTAAAATAAATAAATTTTTTATTGGTTAAAGTTGTAGATAAGTAAGTTACCTATTTTGACAGTTAGTTAAGAGTTACTTTCAAGAATTTTTTTTTTTTTTATAGTGTAGTATAAAAATATAAGTTGTCCAAAAATGTATGGGTATAAGAGGATACCATGAGTAACTTCACTTTTTGTCCTTTTTTTTTTCCTTAATCAAATTTTAGCCAAACAAGCAATTAATCTTAGCTCCATTTTTTTTGGCTCTACCTGTCTGCAGTAAACAAGTGCACAATTGTTGATTTCAAAGCTTAGATCAATAAACTAGTAATGCCATGTGGAGTGGATATTGCCATATAGCTTATTCAAAGATGAAGTGAAAATAATTTGCATACCATAGAATTGTCTAATGGTTGCTTTCCTTCCTTGTGAAGGAAACTTTTGCCTACTGTCACCGTGCACCTGGAGTAGAGAAAATGTTAAACTAGGGCTCTACGCTTTAAAAACAGGAAATACAACAATGAATACACTCAGGAAGTAAACAAATTCAAGCATAATCAGTCTAGTATAGAAAGAAAGAATAGGAATATAATGATCTACCTTGTATACAATTATGTGGAATAGATTTAGATAAGTTGGAAATGAGCATGTGCATGAACAATCAAACCATTGCAGTAGAAACAAAAATATGGGTGCCAGGTGATTGTAGACCAATTTCATTTGAAGACAAGCACCTCCCTTGGCTCTAGAAATTGACGCAGCCCTGAAATTGTCATTCATGGACATACAGTTATTTTAAACGCACTAAGTTTTTTGTTTGGTACAAAANCCCCCACCCACTTGACAAATGCCAGTATTTTAACAGAATGCCGTGCTTATAAAATTTCAAAACCATTGAACTGCCATAATAATCAATGGAAAATTGATTTGTATTCAGTGACAATCTCACATAGATACTTAAAGTTTGAGAAGATCAACAACTAATTGTTTGAAAGTGTCTTTGATTTGAGGAGAAAAATTGGAGAATATAACTGAACGAATCAACCAAAAGAAAAGGGAATCTCTAGTTTGTCTGTATGAATACACACAAAAAAATTGTCTAATGAACTACCTAAAACATGTGTGAGCACAAAGACAAATACCATTAGATGCTCGGGTAAAGTCAAAGCAACATAAGGACTGTTAATTCAAGGATGTCATAGAAGAATCTGATCTTTTTGAGACTACAGAAACATATATTTCTTAACATTATCAAATTGCAAATAAAACACAAGGAAATAGTCCCAAAATTAGTCTGAGTTTTTAGATATCTTCGAGAATTTGACTTCAGAGAATCGAAATAGCGTTAATGAAGATGATTTTTTTAATTTATTGTTTTCACAACCACGTAGGATTATAATCACTTGCAAGGAAAGAGTTCAATGGTTATAGCCCATGAACCAAGCATTAACTTAGCAACACGAGACGCAATTAAAGTTAATATAGATTTCCGAAAGTACACCCACCCATCAAACCTGAAATTCTATGTTTGCTCATACCAAGTAAAAAAACTCTAAATTCAACATTAACAAGAAATGCAATTAACGAACAACGATCACGAAACATAGAGCGCAAAATGCGTATTATACTAATGGAATACACCCACAACCACACAAAAAGCAATTTTTTTCAAGCTACTATTCACCCAGCCAATGGTAAAGCAATATATTCCATAATTAACAAGACCCACAAAAAAACTGCCCATTTGCTTTAATCATTCCATTGGTTTCTTCAATTACTAAGGAATTTCAAAATTCAACAACCAAAATTTTCCAAAAAGTAAATGTACAACGGGAATGATAAAATAAAAATTAAACAATAAAGAGAACGAAAGAGAACCCACAACATATTGGCATGTTGAATATCAGACTCGATAGCCTTGAGAGAGTCTTGACAAGAAGGAGCCTTTTCAAGCTGATTGTATTCCATTATCATAATATTTCAAAGACACGATTTTTCTTACTGGGTTTTCGTCTTTCTCTTTCTTCAGAACAGAAAGATTATCAGAAAAATAGAAAGCAGGATTCAAAATCAAACTGTCTTATTTAGCTCAATATTTGAAAAGTTCTGCATAAAGAATACAATAAATATAGGAGTGTCAAGTGTGCCATAAGTACAGCAGGAAGTCGTTGGGGGGTATAGGGGGAGGTGGCGGTCTATGCAAGAAGAAGAGAGAGTAAATTCCAGTAGGGGTCCCAATCTTTTGTTAGTTTTATATTCATATCCTCAACTTATTATTCATTATACTTATATTATTAACCCTTGTTTGATCCCCGTTATTTTTAAAATATATTTTTTCTCTTATTTTCAACCAAGGATTTTTTTAATAAAATAATATTATACACAAATCTAAAACTTTTTTTTATTTTTTAATCACCAATTTTTTGTCAAATCACTATTCCAAAATATATTTTTGTCAAAAAACTTTAGTATAATTGCTCTCGTGTATTTAAATGTTAAGTGATCGTCACGTGACATCTATATGATGCTGAAGTGAAAAAGGTGAAACTGTTAAAAAAAGTTATTTATTCTAAAATAATTCAAATAATAGATTCAGTTCTCATTTAGAAATTCTTCTAATATTCTTGAAACATATCCATTCAATTCAATCCATCCCAATATCACGTGAGAATTTAAAGTTTAAATAAATATTTTTTTTTGTTAGTTGTGGACATGGGAGCACAATTTAAAAGATTGGGGACACAAATTCAACAAATGGTAGGTTAGGAAAATAAGTGCCACACTTATGAAAGGCGAGGGACCCTAGTGAAAATTACCCTAATTGCTGCCCAAGAAATTAATTTATTTTTTTCTATTTTTATGCATAGAGAGCAATTGCGTAGGTTTTGGAATTTATTGTTTTGGATTAATGAGTATTTAATTTTTTTTTCGTATTTAAATATTTGGTTAAAGTAAAATAAATTTTTCTTCTTTCAAATATTTTTATTTGAAATTTCTGCCGTTCATTGACGCAAAACCTAATTTTATTGTTATTTCCATTCCGAGTGTCGATTTATGTAATCATAGGATTCGTCTAAAAATTCTAATAAAACTTTTAATGAATCAACTATTTAATTTATGTAATAAGCTATTAATTTGGGATTAAATTGTTTCTAACAAAAATATAAACGAGAATTGAACTAGGATAGACTTTATCGTATTGATACAATTTTTTGAACGATCTATATAAATATTTCAATCAATATTTATTAGTGCTGCAATTATGAAATAATACACCAAACACCTAACAAAGCACAACTGCATTGAAAATTGACCAATTGAATTAAATGTGAGTCAAAATTAGATGGTCAAAGGTTTTTTTTGTTTTTTTCAAACTTGTGGAAATTCATCAAAACTTGTAAGAGAGCCTTTGAATGGGCATAAACTGGTCACCAGCCCAAGCTACCTTAAATAAACCTAACAATACTTTTGATGAAGTCAACAAATGCATGGAAATTGGAGAAATTTAGTTAGATAGAAATTCTAAAAAAGAAAAATAACATTTTAATAACATTTTATCGTTTTTGATACAAGTAGATTTAAATATCAAACTCACGTAGCCTTTGTTTGGATATTTACCACATATTTTACCAATTTATAATTTCAGCAACTAAAAAGGAAACCAAAATGAAGACATAGTCAATTCAACTTGAGAAGTCATGAACTAGCCGAAGAATCGATTCGATATTGGTGTAAAAATGTAGAAATTCGAATGAAACTCGATGGATTGAATAGATTATAAGTTTGTTGGATTCCCAAATTAAAACGTAAAAACTCAATAAATGGCGTGATGTGATGTGAACAACAACTATTATTGAAAAAAATATATGCAAGAACTGAGCGATCAGCTTACCCAAAGTTTGTCTTTGACACTTGGAATCACACCAATTGGTTCATCCTAGAAGTAATTATGTACACTTTCCTAACTAGCGACAGCTTACCCAAATTTTGCTAGAGTCTTGTTTCACATGAAGTTATCTAAGTAGAAAACTGTAGGATATAAATGGTGAAATTTTAACATGTTTTTCTTGGACAAGTTATGTGTTTACAGTATAAATTTCATAATTTTTCACGACCATTTGATTTATTAAAAAATTTACGAGAAGTTAGAGCGCAAACTAGAAAGCTGAAAAGCGCATTAAGTTTAAGCCATGTTTGGTGTAGATTAAAATAAGGTTTTTAGTCGATTTTGAAAATTTTTAATGAAAATTGTGATTGAAAATTTGTGAGTCCCATAAAATATGTAGTTTAAATTAATTGTTAATTTTGTTTTGATAAAAATTTAGATAATAATTTCTATCAACGGGGGACTAAATCTATTTTTCACTTCCATGTTTTATTTTCCACTTAGATGTTTTGTTCCTTACCTAAAAGGTATGGTTTAATTATTCTTTTATTTAAGAAATGAATAAGATAATGTTTCGGGCTGTGTATCTCGAGACGTTACAAAGACAATCGGTGCTTGCTTGAAAAAGTGTGGACAACTTATTTTGCTTTTGTACTACATATCCAAACAAAGTCGTGGAAAATTAGATATTCGTTGAAAGAGATACATTAAATTAAGGAAAAGATTATTTTGTCATCTAGCTGCAAAATCACGCTCTTTGTCATGGACATAAAGAATAGATAATAAGTGGACGTGGAATTTTCATAAATGTCACTAAATTTGAAAATTTACAAAAATTTGTCATTTTCACTTTTGGTAAGCAAAAATGTAACTTTTTTTATGTAAAACGTTTAAATTACCCTTAATGACATCTTTTTAAGGAGCATTTAATGCTTTATTTGAATGTAATTAATGTTAAAATGTGATGATTTAATTTGTATATTAAATATTGTATATATGTATATTATACTGAGTAATATTAATTTTGTTTAAAAAAAATATAAAAGAATTTGAAATATTAACATAACCACATATCTTCTTCCCATTAACAAATCATAAATTCTTCTCCATCTTCTTCATTCCTTGATCAAGAACACACTACTATTAAATTCATCATCCATTTTGAGAGGTTAGTCATTACAAATTGTTTATAATTTTATCTTATATATTACTATTTTTTAGATATTAAATACAACGTGATCAAATACAATGAGAGATTTTTGAAACTTCCCACTATTATTCATTGAATTGTTTGATTTTTGAAATATTTTTTAAGGATAAAAATACAAATATCTTTTACAAAAATGAGGGATTCCATATTTAATGAAACATTAAGTTATTTATTAATGGGAAGATGTTGTCATGTTGTAGTTGAGAATTGATTATCAACATTAATGTTTTAAATAATTTCTTCAAATGTACCAAATACATATTTTCAAGCTTCCTCACAATTCCTACAATTCAATTGTCAAATAATTCATTTGAAACCGTCGGGGTTAGACATGTGAACTGTTGAACCCGACATTTGTGAACTGTCGGGATATACAATTTAACTATTGAATTCAACATTTGAAAACTGTTGACACCCTTGATTTCACATTCTGCTACTCCATGGATTTAAATATTCGAGTGCTCTACTTTCATATTATTAACGTTGACATATTTATTGTGCGAAATTCTTACTATTGCAATCCTGTAATCATTTGAGATTCATAGTGTCGCAATTTCAAAATAGTTTGTTTATGTGGATGACGAATGGAAGTGTAGAGGGGACAAAACAGGTTGACCGGTTCGGTGCTTCCCGTGGACGAGCCCATTATAGAGAATGCAAACGTAATGGACATAACACTGCATAATATCCCAACAGTTCATCTGTCGTTCATGACAGATTGTTTCTGTCGTTCTCGATGGTTGGCACGGACCCATTATGTAGAATGCAAACGTAATGGGTGAAACTGTTTTTGTGTGTGAGTAGTATATAGTATCACAAAACTTATGAAGTGTTCGAGTGTAAATCATAATGAAGTAATGTCACGCTATTTATAATGAACTTCTTGGATGGAAGCAACTATGGTTATTTACTAGCCAACCATCAAGTCACAGCTCAAATTTAATTTGATAGACAATTGGTGTGATGGTTTAGGGTCTAATTGTACCCTTATGACCTGAATTGGTTCCTTCATTCATGACGATTGTAAATTTTAATGAGTGTGTACCATTTTCTCTTCAAAAATCCTGCATATAGTTGTTGGCAATCAATTTTGATTATACCTTTGTATCTTAATTGTTGGCAATCAATTTTCATTAGTACCTTCGTATCTTAAGATGTTGAATTACTGCATTACGACATTCGAACCACAAAACAGTACCACAACTTTAGACAACATAGATAACATTGGCAACATTTTGCCATACACATAAAAACATTTATTCATCCACGCACGATCCATGGGCCCTATATCTACATTCAACATCAATATAACAATTTTCTTGCTACTCTTACACAATTTCCAAGTGTCACACTGATAGAAATTGAAGCAACTAACGGGAAGATTATACATTAATGTTTTCCAAAAATATTATTCCATGTGAAGCCCCAATTGGAGATCCACCCTTCTATGCAGTCCCTATTGCATCTTGTAGATCTTCCTCCGCGTAGATCTCATTCAGAGCTTCATTCACAACAAAACACGACGTTGCTCCTAACAAGACGCGGGTGGCTAGCCTAAATGAAAATTCATACGCAAATTAGTCTCAATAAAGCATATGACTGACATTGAACATAGTTTCTACATACATAGAATCGTAAGCACATCATCCACGAAAGGCACAAAATCACATTACACAGTTCGAGTGAAAAATGGCCAAAATGTATTAGAGAAATTAATGCAAGTGCTCTGTCAAATATGGACTCATTAATAGTATGTTAACATATGATCGACTCACTTATTTCTTTATTCTCTTCCTCCCCCTCTAGTGTACGGAGTCTTGGTAGATGCTACAAGCGACTAGGCGTGTCGATCGCCGCCTCTTTGTGCGAGTGACATCAATTCCTTCTTCAGGTATGGTGGGCGCAACTGGCAATTCAGTCGCACTGCCTACGCAAAAGTGCGATTAGCCGAAATTCATAGTCAACAGTGCCTTCCAAGTTTACATTTATCGAATGCAGTCGGAATTAGACATATTATAACTTTTGCAATGGTCCAGAACCCTTTTTACGTACTAAGGTTGATTCGTTGAGAATGTGGGCCCGCAATCGTGCATTTTTCGGAACGAGGAATTCGAAATCCATCTCTTTAACAAGGTACATCGAGAAAACAAAAAAATATCAAATCATGATATTTGGCACATGTTGATACTAATGTACAACAACAAATTAAGAAATATAATTTAACGAAATAATACGAAGATCATATCATAAAATAAAATGAATATCATGTAATACTAAAATCGTAAAACACGAAACAGTATATTACAAATCTACAAAAATAATTGAAAAATTGTGGTTCACAATATTTCGTACATGTTAATGAGAAATACACATATTACGTTCGAATGAATCAATGTTCGACATGTGGAACTGTCATGTGTCGAAAAAAATTGACATCAACTGTGGAATGATAGTTCACCGCTATGCCATTTCTCTACTGAAGCGAATTGTCGAGAAATCTACTTTTACATCTAAGTAAATAGGTATTAATCAAGAGCTAATTTCATTCCTAAATGCAGAACAAACCTGACATCTCGTAAATACACTCGTCTTGTAAATACAGAAATTTTAATTCCTCCCAATACTTGTAATAATGCAAAGGCTAACTAATGTAATCAATTCAATAACACTTCCAAATTTAAATAACGAGCATAATTCCCAATAATCTAGTCCAATTTCTTACAATGCATGAATTTCAATTTATACCCGACTATAGGCACTTTACCTTGATTGTTAATAACGACATATGGGTTACATAACTAATATGTCGAGAAGCACAAGATGAGCTAATAAATACACTCGTCTTGTAAATATAGAAAATCAAATTCTTCCCAATCCTTGTAATAATGCAATTAAATTTTCCGTATTTGAAAAGAAAATGTGTAAGTAAATTTAGTAGAATGTGCGAAAATAATGACTGATTGTACATTGCTTTCTCCTTTCTGACAAGTTTAGCTTAGTTTCAAAACATATAGATGCAAATGTTAATGTAATCAATTAAAGAACGCTTCCAAATTTAAATAATGAACATAATTCCCAAGGAGATCACATAAATTTCATTCAGATCATATCTTCTTTGCAGATTATAAAAAACACTAGGCTCATTCGGGTAAGTTAGTTTGGTACCAAACTCAACACAATTCAAATTTTTCGCCACTGCTTTAAAATCAAAACAATAAAAGTTAAAACAAATTCGCCATTGTACTTGTACTGTGACGAGTTGAACTTGTTTACCGATATAATCGCTTACCTGGGCTGCTACCCAAACCCGAGTCCTTATTTGCAGTGGCGGACGCAGACATTTTCAATTAGCAGGGCACAATCAAATTTACAAAATGCCAAATTTAGAAGATAAATAGAAGACAATTTTTAGCGCATTTAATTTCCCCACATGATAAATAGAGATGACAAAAAAATACTACTACGACAATTTCAATAGAAAACTGTAGGCTAATTGGAGCCTCTTGTATAGAAACATACTTAGTTTGTAGTCGACTACAACAAGTGGGATTCCGGAGCAAAATGTAGAAGTTCGAAGATCCACTACCCAACAAATATCACTTAAAATCGTATTAAATAATATAATACTATCATTTGCTAAAATTCATTAACCTTTATCATATATTCGAAAAACTCATAAACAAGGTTTAAAAACTCCTCAGAACGTGGAGATATTTATCTCTTCATATACTACAATCAAAACATCTTTTAAATATTGCAAGCTCTCAACTTTTTCACATATTCAAAAGACCCACAAAATTACTTTTCAAATTATGTTGTATATAAATATTAAGCCCCACATTTATCCCAAAACACTCAATAAAAAAATAAAAAAGCAAGAATTCAATTATTCAATACCATTTCTAATATTAGAAGCTTTCAAACCTACGATTTTTCTTATAATGACAAAAAAAATGCTAGAAAACCCATCAAATATTGTTGCCCCTATTTTGAATTTTTTATAACTTCCCAAATAAAATCTCACAAATCACTGAGTAAATCTCACAAATCACAAATGATAATTCAACAACTCACATCGATGATCCCTTCCTTCTAGAGCATTGCTTGCTGATGGAGTACGTGAAGCTTCCCAAATCTACTGTGAATTAATCCGCATCGGTGCTTGTATGAAAGTCATTAACATTGGCAATGGTCTTGGAATTGATTATGACGGCTCAAAATCCCATGATTCTGAAATATCTTTTATATATTTTTTTAAAAAAATTCATATTACTCAATATAATATACATATATACAATATTTATAATATACAAATTAAATCATCACATCATAACATTAATTACATTCAGATCAAACATTAAATGCTCCTAAAAAAGTGTTATTAAGGGTAATTTGGACATATTGCACCAAAAAGTGAAATTTTTGCTCACCAAAAGTGAAAATGACAATTTTTTTTCGAAAGCATTAAATGCTCCTAAAAAGATGTCATTAAGGGTAATTTGGACCTTTTGCACAAAAAAGTGACATTTTTGCTCACCAAATGTGAAAATGACAATTTTTTGTGGATTTTCAAATTTAATGACATTTATGAAAATTTCCCAATTTAAAAATATAAAATCAAGATTTCAAATTGTACAAAGGTTAAAGTGGGCTGAGGTCAAAGCAAATAACTGAAATATGTATTAAATAGAATACAATTATATTACATGTACATTTTATTTGACATTAAGTTTGACATTCTAACACATGACATTCGTGATCTCCATTGCTTTTTACAACAATCTTACATATCATTTGACTAAATTTTGACATATAAAGAGATGTGAAGTAGAATGTCAATAATAAATGTACATATAACTTAATTCAATAAAATATTGTCAATGCTTACTTGAAAAGCACAAAATTCGAAGGCATGTAGCATGCTCTTATAACACACAATGGAATGGAGTTTAGAGAGAAAAATCTGTGACTAACAAGACACAATAAATTATGAAGAGGATTTAAATAATCTTTTAATTTGTCTTCAAGTTGCAACTTTATCATCTTAAAAACATGCATGTAAAAATAATTAAAGATTTTTAGGCCTTGTTTGATTCTTTTTTTTTTTCAAAATATATTTTTCTCTATTTTCTTTTTCAATCACACATTCTTTATTAAAATAATATTATACATAAACCAAAAACATTTCCTTCTTTTTTAATCACACATTTTCCATCAATCTATTTTTCCAAAATATATTTAAAAAAAAGGGGCTCAAACACCCCCTAAATAGTAAAAGGTTTAAATGGTTTGATTAAGAAGGGTATAACTCGAAGAATGCCTCATATTTGGTTTGTAAATGAGGCATTTTGGAAATTGGATTAATTATTAATTAAAATCAAAGGCAATGTATCCTTTTTAATACTAAAGTATGGCTTTTTCACTTGGAAAAATTTTATGTCTGAGAAATTAAGTTTAAACCAATTCAAAATTAAGAAATAAGGTTTATTATTTTAAAAATCAGATATTAATCAAATTTTATTTATGAAATAATCAATTAAAAATATATATTTTATTAATTTTATATATATATATATATATATATATATATA